>CAJFCP010024897.1:0-14750 GCA_904066005.1 Synergus itoensis | reverse complement strand
TATTATTATTATTATTATTATTATTATTATTATTATTATTATTATTATTATCATCATCTCTGAGATGAAAAAAAGTAATTATTATTATTATCTCTAGGATGAAAAAAGTATATTTTTATCACTAGGGAATAAATGTACTTTTCTCTCCCAAGCGTGAAGGAATTAGATTTATATCCCTAGGGTATAAAAAGAACTTTTTATTCCTAGGGAGTAAAAATAACTTTTAATTCCCTAAGATGCAAAACAGTTTTTGATGCCAAAGGTGAAAAAGTACTTTTTGATCTCTAGGAAGCAAAACGTACTTTTCGATCTCTAGTGAATAAGAAGTATTTTTCACAATTTAGAGATCGAAAAGTACTTGTTAAATCTAAGAGTCGAAAAATTATTTTTTACACCCCAGGATTCGAAAAGAAGTTTGAAAAATGAGTTTTTAAAGATAGAACATTGAGAAAAAGGTAGTGAAAAGGATTTAAAAAACAGGAACCTGGATATGACCGATTGGAAAAGGGATTTTAAAAAGGAATTTGTAAAAGTAGGTTTGACAGGTGGTTGGGAAAAACGGTTTGGAAAATGGACTGGAAAAAAGAGGTTTGAGAAAAGGGTTAGGAACAGAGTAATTGGAAATGAGTTTCAAAAAGGGGGTTTGGAAAAAGAGAGGGTGAGAAACGAATTTAGAGAAAATGATTAAAAGATGATTAAAAAATGTAGTTTGGAAAAGAGTTTTGAAAACTAGAGTTGGAAAAAAAGTTTCGAATATGAGATTGGAACAGAGGATCATAAATAAAAAGCTTTTTACATCATATTTATCGAAAAATACGTTTTGCTTCCTAGGGAGTGAAAACTACTTTTTAAACCACGAGAATAAAAAAAGGTTTGGAAAAAGGGGTTTTAAAAGATATAAATTTGAAAAAAGGATAGAAAAGGTGATTTGGAAAACAGAGGTCTGGAAAATCAGATTGGAAAAAAGATTTTTGATAAGTAGGTTGTAAAATTGTGTTTGGAAAAATGTACCGCAAAATAAGGTTGGAAAGAAGGTTGTAATATGAGATTAGAAAGGGCGAAAAAAATTGAACGGAAGTGAAAGGGAAATATGTTCCTTTCTCAGCTTAATCCGATCTCTTTTTTCAAAAACTATGCACGGGCCATTAACGATAGACTAATGTTAAAAAACGTACGATATCTTTTGAAAGAAACCATCAAAACAGGAGGAAGAAATTATGGCAAGGGAAGCAAGACTTGGGTCTTCGTCTATGTGGTTTTTCATTTCGCTTTTTTTGCACAGACCTGGAGCGATAAGTACGCCGGAAGCGGAGTTCCGGGCCGCCCATTCCTAGCATCACGTCGTCGGGACTCACTCGGGAAAATGTGAAAAGCAGCGACGACAAAGCTAGGCGTGTGAAATTTCGGTTGACGCGATGTGCATAAAAAGAGCCATCCGCGAGGCTCGAGGCAGAAGCGGGGATAGAAAAGGGAGTTACATGAAAGAGAAACAAAGTCGCTACATCGCGAATCTTTTAGGTGGCATGGGAAAACAACCCCGTGTAAATTACAAAGTCAACGTCGCGGCTTTTTCGCGCACGAAAGCTGGCATTGAAGGAAGAATCCGAAAGCTCTCTTTCCCTATCCTCTAAAAACCCAGAAGAAAGAACTCGATTTCTGTAAACAGTAATTTTCGCTCCCTAGGGATCAGAAGTTATTTTTCGATCCCTAGGGTGTGAAAAGTAATTTCTCATCCGCGGGAAATAAAAAGTACTTTTCGCACCCTTGGGTTTAAAAAGTAGTTTTCGCTCTCTAGGGAGTAAAAAGTAATCTTCTATTCTTAGGGTGTAAAAAAAGTAATTTTTAACCCCTAGAAAAAATTAGTACTTTTCGCTTCCTAGAGAGTAAAAAATAATTTTCTATTATTGGCCAGTAAAAAGTACTTTTTATTCCCTAGGGATAAAAAAAATATTTTTTTAGTCCCTAGAGAGTAAACAATTATTAAACGCATGATAATTTGGATTTCTTAAAAAAATAACGGGTCGATGAAAAGGGTTTTTAAAAGTGATTTGAAAAAGGGGTTTGGAAAAGGGGGTATGAAAGTTAAATCAGAAATATTGTTTCGACAAAGAATTCGGATAAATGGAATGGAAAAAGGGTTTGGAAAAGGTGTATGATAAAGAAATTTAAAAAAGGAAGCTGGAGAGAGGGTTTTGAAAACGTTCCTTATTACTTCCTAGAAATTTAAAATTACGTTTTTCGCACTAGTGAGAAAAGTACTTTTTACACCCTAGGAATCAAAAAGTTCTATTTTATCTCTAAGAAGTAAAAATAATTTTTAATCCCTAGAACAAAACTAGTAATTTTCGCTCCCTAGAGAGTAAAAAAATACTTTTCGAACACCAGCGATTAAAAAGTTCTTTTTATTCCCTAGGAACCGAAAAGTACTGGTTTACTCCCTAGAGAGTAAAAATTAGTAAACGCAGGAGAAATTGTATTTCTTAAAAAATTAATATGATTAATTTCAAAAACTGGGAAATTGTAAAAATTCTACTATTTACTCCCTAGGGAGTAAAATGTCTTATTTTCTGATGAATTAAACTTAAGATTTCCATTATGAGATCTTGTGAACTTGTATAAAATGTAATAATAAAAATTAAAACTTGGTATACGCCCTTCTTGGCAATATGCCCTTCTGCTACTAGGAGACTTCGCCCTAGTACTTCATGAAATATGAGAATATGAGAATATCGTGAAGAATACTTGTAGGAGCAGCAGATAATGCATCAGGGGAGTTTATTGAAAATTAGAAGGTACCGGATCCACACTACGTTGAACTAAATTTATGATAGTCTAATCGACATCTCCCACCACAAAACCACTGATCCTCCTTCTAGTGGATAACGTGTATAGATTCCTCTTTCCAGAAGCGATCCTTGCGAGAACATTAGTACGTGCCTAGCATACCGTATTCCCACGATCGCTTAACTGATCGTTAACTCGGCAGTTCACGATAATGAATGGGAGCAGCCGGCAAGTTAAAAGGAATTTCGTCCAGAAGATCTTTCGCTACGCTCTTTCTGCGCTCTAAACTATCCTGAAAAGACAGTAATCTCCTATTTTTTCTTCCAGCAATTCCAGTAAATGAATATTAGAATATGTGCTTATTCAGAAATAACAAAATTTCTTTCTTTTAAAAACTCGTTATTTTCGTATCCATTTACATATACACTTATTTCATTTGTTAGCTGTCATCTTATAATTTTTGGCTCATGAACCTGCTCTCCCTTTAGGTAGGAATGTTCCTAGCTCAAAAGAGGTCAAAGTTTTCGCACGACGGCGCAGTTACGGAATTTTAACGAGCTCTGTATACAACAAAGTTTACCGTTCCCCTACCCCGGAATTGATAAATTGCTTCTACCATCTTGGTAAACAAATTCCTGAAAGTTTATAAATATTCTTATAAAATCAATTCCAGTAGCTGAAAAATAAAGTTTTTATTGTACAAGAACGAACGTGCGCTCCGAGCGCGCATTTCTTTTGTTTTTTAAATATTATAATTTACGATACTAGTAAACCAATACGCGCGCTCAGCGCGCGATTATTTTTTATTCCTTATTCTTACAACTTCAAGTCATTCAAAGACCAATCAGATTACCAACAACATTGTATGACAGATTTTCGAAACATTTTGTGACACCATTTTTTAAAAGAGGAATTTTATAAGATTTCTAAAAATTTTAAGGGATTTGGAAGGTTTTGTGTGTTTTAAGAGATTTCAAACAGTTTCTAGGGTTTTAGGGAATTTAAAAATTTTTTGTCCAATTTCAATGAATTTTCCGAGATTTTAACGTATTGTAAGAAATTTTGACGATTTTTAAATGCTTTTAAGAGAATTCAAGGGATTTTTATGATTTATAAAATCTTTTGTGAAATATTAAAGGATTAAATGGAATTTGATGAGATTTATAATAATTTTATTGAATTTTAAAAAAAGGGAATATTATCGTAGAATTTTAAGGAATTTACAAAAGTTTCTACGAATTTTCACGAATTTTAACGAATTTGAGGAGATTTTTATAACTTTTAAAAAATTGTGTGGATTTTGAAGGATCTTAAACTTTGTCGGGTAATTTTATTGAGGTATTTCAAAAGATTTTTAGGACTCAAGAGATTTCGTAGAATTTAAAAGGATTTGGCAAGTTATTGTCAAATTTTTAGGGATTTCAAGAGGTTTTTCTGAATTTTAAAAGATTTTGTGGATTTTTAAGGATTTCATGAAATTTTAAAAGATTTTAAGGCAGTTTAAGTGAATTTAAGAGATTTTTATGAATTTTATAAAAACTTGTGATATTTTAAAGAATTTCATGGTATTTTATGAAATTTCTAATAATGTTAAGGAATTTCAAGATATTTTTCTGATTTTCAAAAAAATTTGTACAATTTTTAAAGATTTCTTGGAATTTTTTGAGGATTTGAAAGAATTTTTATATATTTTCACAGATATTAACGAATTTCAAGAGGTTTCTAAGAATATTTTAAGAGATTTTAACGAATTTAGGAGGATTTCGAAGTTTTTTGTAAAATTTTAAGAGACCAGCAAATCAACATGTGCGCTATAATTTTGTTTTCCTTCTTACAATTTCAAGTCATTCAAAAGCCAATCAGGTTTGCAACAACAATGTATGCGAGATTTTCGAGATATATCGTGACAACACTTTTTTAAGATAGGATTTTATTTCTTCTTTCCTATCAGTCATAATTAAAAATTTTATTTGAAAAAATTTGAGTTTTATAGGAATAACAGTAACATGATATGAATTTTAAAAACACAAGCAATTTTCAAAAATAATATATGTTTATAAAAAATGTTTCCTTATATTTTATAAATTAAATAATTACAACATGTGTTTTGCTTTATAAAAAATAATAGTTGTCAAGTTGTTTTCAAAATTAACTACGTTTACAGTGGTATTGATGTTTTATTGTTTATTATTAAATACACATTTTTTGTTTGAAACAAAAAGTCGCCAATTTTCACTATCATTTTCGTAATCAGCGTATCAAAATACATAAGTATACGGAGTCTCAAGAAAATCAGAGGTTTAAGCTTTTCGGAACTTTATCCGTTGTTTATCCCCACTCAAGACTAACTTTTCTGACTCATCCCCTCCATCGGAGTTTAATGTCCTTATTAGAGTGTTCTTGGTTACGATATTTCGACTTCAACTCAATCATCTTTTTAGAAAAAGACCAGCATTATTTCACCCCTTATTCATCAAAGTGGTATTTTTTTCTCTGCAGGGATCGAAAAGTATTTTTATGCTCTAGGGAGCGAAAAGTACTATTTTTTAAAACCTAGAGATCTAAAAGTAATTTTTTACTCCCTAGGGAGTAAAAAGTACTTTTTACACCCTAGGAAGCGAAAGTACTATTTTTGTTCTAGGTGTCGAAAAGTACTTTTTTTTGCCTTAGTGAGAAAAAAATGGTTTTCTATTTCTAGGGAAAAAAAGTACTTTTACAAACACTTTTTCCAACCCCCTTTTCCACCTACTTGAATTCTTTAAGCTTCTGAAAAGTTAATTTAAGAGACGTCGAAGGGGAACAACTGTTACGCCTTCACTTGAGAATTCCTTGCAGCTTTCTACACTCGAAACTGAATTGTTTTCCGGAAAGCGACTCTTCTCTCTGCTTCTTAATTGGCTTCCAGAATCAAAGTTCTTGAATCTGGATCGAAGAAGTTTCACAAAGCTATTGCTTCAACTCAAACTCCTTCTAACGAAAATTAGCTCACAGACAAATTCTAAGTTCAACTGCAGTTACACAAAAACTTGGAAGATAAATATATCAAGAAAATCTCTGTTAGCCTTTTCAATGCGTTTTTATTACATTCCATATTTCCATACGAGAAAAAAATAACCTTCGAATCAGCCATTTGCTGTTTACGACAATATTTCAGTTTACGAGAATATTTCAGCATACATGAGAAACATTACATATCAGTTGCATCAAAAGGATTGTAACAAAAACGAATTTTTATTGCTATTTTTTATGTGAGGTCCAAATCTTGATTTTCTATTTTTACAATTTCCCACTTCGTGAAATTAATCATGTTACTTTTTTAAGAAATCCAATTTCTCCTGAGTTTACTAATTTTTACTCTCTAGGGAGTACAACAGTACTTTTCGGTCCCGAAGGAATAAGAAGAACTTTTTAGTCGCTAGTGGTCGAAGAAAAGTATTTTATAGGGAGCTAAAATTACTCGTTTTGTTCTAGGGGTTAAAAATTATTTTTACTTCTTAGAGATAAAATATAACTTTTTTCTCCGTAGTGTGTAAAAATTACTTTTCTCACTAGTGCGAAAAACGTATTTTTAAATTTCTAGGAAGTAAGGAACGTTTTCAAAACCCTCTCTCCAGCTCCTCTTTTTAAATTTCTTTATCATACATATACCTTTCCCAAACCCTTTTTCCAATCCATTTTTCCGAATTCTTTGCCGAAACAATATTTATAATTTAACTTTCTTACTCCTTTTTCCAAAGCCCTTTGACAAGTCTCTTTTAAAAACCCTTTTCCCCACCAAGTTATTTTTTTAAGAAATCCAAATTCTCCTGCGTTTAGTAATCGTTTACTCTCAAGGGACTAAAAAAGTATTTTTCTATCCCTAGGGATAGAAATCTTCTTCTATCCCAATGATAGAAAAGTACTTTTTACTCCCTGCGGAGCAAAAAATACCAGTTTTTTCAAGGAAAAAAAAGCACTTTTACTCCTTAGAAATAAAAGTAGCACTTTTTATATTCCCTAGAGTGTAAAAAGAATTTTTTTCTCATTAGTGAGAAAAAAATATTTTTAGATCTCTGGAAAGTAATAAAAACGTTTTCAAAACCCCTTTTACCAGTTGATTTTTTGAAACTTCTTTTCTGTACACTTTTAAAAATTCTTTTCCTCACCCCCTTTTTCAAATTCTCACCTCGTGAAGTCCCTCGCGTTTCTTTAAAAAATAATTTAACTTCTGCGTTTACGTCGGTAATAATTGTACATCCACGAATACAAAAAAAGCAATTTCCCCACGGATTGCTTTTTTCCTGGATAGCTGAATACATGACGTACGATAACGACTCTCTAACGTGCGATAAGTACACTAGAATCGATTGTACTCTTCTTTAAGTACCTATCAACGTCCTTGAATGAACAAAAAGAAAGGTTCGTTATTTGAACGACTTTGATAACATAGTCATTTACTGTCGTTGCGATAGTCACGAAAGATGCGTGTCAAGAACATTTTTTAGGTCGAAATTGTAAATATAAACTGCTGGAACTGGAGTAGAATGAAAAATAAATGTAATTTATTCCCTAGAGAAGTATTTTTTACTTCATAAGGATCGAAAAAATACTCTTTTATAATATAATCTATGGATCCAAAAGTACTTTTTAACCCTAGGGCTCGAAAAGTTCTCTTTACAGACTAGGGAGCGAAGAATACTTTTTAATTCTAAGGTTCGAAAAGATCCTTGTGGTAAAGAGAACTTTTCGATCCCCAAGGAGTAAAAAAATAGTATATTGTGCAACAAGTGCGGAAAGTAGGCAGTTCCAAACGAGTGTGAAGTTTATTGTACGAGCCAGAGGCGAATCTAAGGCAAGTTGAAGGCAAGTCGGAGGCGAATTGGAGGCAAGTCGAAGACGAGCTGGAAACGAGTTGGAGGCGAGGATTGGTCACTCTGTGCAACGTTAGACATGCCTCGAAAATCGAACATTCCGTGCATGTGTCACAAAAAAAGTACTTTTCTATCTCTAGGGAGTAAAATATAATGCCATCCCGAGTAAAAATTTTTCGTCTTCATTCCGTCTTGATCCAAGACGTGTTCCAAGACATAATCGTACATAATCATGTCTTCAGTTATAGACTGAGCTAGACTTAGATGTCTTAAAGCCATAAAAAGCCATAAAAAAGGGCAGGCCGTAAAATTCGAGAAATTTTTTTTGCCAACCTTTGGCGAAACGAAATTAGTTCTTATGGTATTATAATTACCACAATCCCTTCTATTATTTAATTCTCATGCAATAATAAATAGTTCATTAAAATTTGTTAAAAATAAGTTTATTTTATGTTTAAAGTCGGAGTAGCTCGACAAGACATGGCCAACACGAAACGTAAATTGTTCAGGTCAGAAAAAGGTTTTTGACCTGAAAAAGGGTCCTCCAAGGGGTCTCATCCCAGTGGGCACAAAATTTAGCGACGTCTTTACGACATCGTTACGACAGTTTTACGACATCGTAAAGACATCCTATGTCCATGTCGTTAAGATATTTTTACGATATCGTAAATACGTCATAGGATTTGGCGATGTCTCTACGATATCGTTACGACATTTTTACGACATGGACATAGGATGTCTTTACGATGTCGGAAAAATGTCGTAAAGATGTCGTAAAGATGTCGTAAAGACGTCGCCAAATTTTGTGCCCACTGGGATCTTGTATGATAGACTGAGCCAGACATTGATGTCTTAAGACGAAACCAAGACAAAATCTAGACAAAATCAAGACGAAACATTTTTACTCGGGATTCTCAATATAATAATTAAAAATTATACTATTAGAACATGAATTCGAAATTTTCAAAAAACTTTCGTTGAAAACCCTTAATTTCGAGATAAATGAACACGTTACTATCCGAAAGTTTTACAAAAATGCATCTACGAGAATTTCCACTTTATGACGGGATGACGCATGTGAAGAAAAGCATCGAGCTTGCCTCGATATTCGCTCTATATTCAAACAGATATGCCTGTGGGTAATATACCAAACTACAAGGAAAGTAGCTTACCCGAAGGATCAATGTTGAATAAAGTGTTAAATGTGTTACATTCGTGTGTAGAAACTGATGGCTTATTCACGACTTTTCGTCCATTGAAATTAAATTACAACCATCAGATGTCACTTTTCACTTTCGAGTTTTAAATCACGGTTTGTTCTATAGTTTCAAATGAATCACCTTTTTTAATACATAAATACAAAGCCGGAATAAGATATACATATAAAATGAATACTTTTCCAACCTACTTGTAAAAAAGTACGTTTTCGATCCTTGTGGAGTAACATATACTTTTTGATTCTTAGAATGTAAAAATACTTTTCTGTCCCTAGGAAGTTCTACTTTTTACTCCCTAGGAACCAAAAGGTACATTTTACTCCTTGGAGACCAAAAATTTTTTTGTGACGAAGGATTTTTTAACATATTATAGTTCTTCAGAGTCTAAAAAGTCTTTTTAACTCCCTAGGGATTAAAAATGACTTTTTAATCCCTAGGGTGTTAAAAGTGTTTTTTTTATAACGAATGCTGTTTAATATATTTCAGCTGTTTTTCATGTCCATGAAACTTTGAAAAAACTATTTTTTACTCTTTAGAGACTAAAAAGTACTTTTTAGTCCCTAGGAGCTAAAAACATTTATTTTTGTATCACATGCTGTTTTAAGTCATTTTAGGTACTTTTCACGATATTTTTAATTATTTTAAGATAATTTAAGTGACTTTAAGGAACTTGAAGAGAATTCAAAACAGTTTCAAGATTTCAAAGTAATTTCAAAATATGCTTTCTTTAAATTTTCCAAAAAAGTAATGAAGATATCACAAACAAAATGTCTGATTTGAGTGTTTTATAAAGCTAAAAAGAAAAAGAATCTCGAGAGATAAAATATCTACGGAAATTCATACTCCATCCAAGATCTCACAATGATTTGAATTTCCTAAAATAGTCTCCTAGTTCGGCACAATAGTTACAAGATGCTCTAGAAAATATTTGACCTACTGGATGCTTGCCATCTCATCGGGAAGCATGCATAGAAGGAGCGCTAAATCAAAAAGTCCAGACTCACTCCTCCTTATTCCTGGAAAAATTCCTAGGCAACGCCTAACCTTTAAAGATCAGTCCGACACGATTCGCCTTTGCAGTTTATGGAACAGGTTCGCATATTTTCTTTCCGGAATAAATTCTCATCTCTTCTCTTTTCTTCTTCTTTTAAAAGTCTGCTTCAGTATAATTTAGAATAGAACTTGAAATCTCTTGAATTCTGATAAACTAAATATTTTTCAATTCAAATAAATCCAAATTTACAGGAAATTGAAGTTTATCTCAAAAAAAATTTTAATGAGTCTCTATCCGAACTTTCTAACAGAAATATTCAAAGCATCACTTCCCTGCAGAGTAAAAAGTATTCTTCGATCACTAGTGTGTAAAAATCAGTTTTCTAACCTTAGGATGTAACAGTACTTTTCGATCCCTAGTGTGAAAATCTACTTTTCAATCCGTAGCTTGTAAAAAAGTACTTTTTTAATCCTTGTGGAGTAAAATATACTTATATTACCTAAAGACTAAAAATGACTTTTTAGTTCCTTGGGTGTAAAAATTAAAATTCTTTCACACTCCCTAAGGAGTAAAATGTACCTTTTAGTTCCTAGAGAGTAATAAGTAGAAATTCTTTTTACACTACACGCATCAACAAAACGTTTGGAAAATGGGTTTTAAAAGACAAAAGTTAGGAAAAGGAGATCACAAAAGGATTTGGAAAATTGGTTTGAAAAATTAGGTTGGCAAAGGGGTTAGGAAATGAGGTCGAACATGGAGGTTTGGTACCGTTAATTGGAAAAGAAGGTTGGGAAAGTAGGTCGGAAAGGTGGTTGGAAAATGAAGTTAGAACAGGGGTAGAAAAGATTAGAAAAATACAATAAAGAAAGTTAGAAAGAAGTAAGAATGGGGTTTCAAAGGGTTATAAAAGGGTTAGAAAGAGTTAGAGAAATGTTAGAAAGAAGGTTAATAAAGGATTAGAAGGGGGTTTAAAAATGTTAGAAATGGGTTAAAGAAATGCTTAAAAGGTTAGAAAGGGGTTAAGAAGGTGGTAACGGGGTTTGGAAAAATCTGTGTCAAAATTAAAATAGAAATATTGTTTCGATAAGGAATTCGGAAAAGAGGATTGTCAAAAATGGTTTGGAAAAATTGTTCAGAAAAGAAGTTTGCAAAATATGGGTTTGAAAGTCACTTTAAATTTTTCAAAAAAACGTTTGTTAAAACAAGGTCTAATAATTAAATAATACCGTTATTTTAAATCCCGAGTTAAATTAGAAAGATACTTCAGTTTCTTAACGTCTATTTTTCCAACGAATTCCGAGAATTTATCGAACTCGAATAATAGAAAGAAAATCAAAGAGAGTGGAAAACGTGCAGGAATCAGTTTCGAAGTCGCGGATCGAGGGACGTTTTGTAATAGGGATGTGATTTGCTGTAGACATTTAGAGGATGTCGGTTATTTGTCGATGTTTGGTATTTGCCCTACCAGTTAGACTTGGAGTCTAGAGACAAATAAACTGTAAAAGGTTCGAATTCCAAGATAACGCCAGAAAAGTAAACCCTAGGTTCACGAAGAGGAAAGGGAATACTTCTCCCCTCCATCGCTTTCCCTCAGGGAAAGACTATTCGATTTCTTCATTGGATTTATTTTGTTACGACCGAGAGAGGCGGAAAACTTGCGGTTTATCTTGCGGTGGAAAACTTCGCTTCTTGTCCAGTTTATTGCTAGTAAGAATTTCCTTTTACAATCCTCGAAAGTTGAAGACAAGTGCTTATCAATTTTTCTCTAAGTACATAGAAAAGTGTTTAAAGGATGAGAAAAGTCGAAACAGTATTTTTTTTTTCTAGGGAATAAACAATACTTTACGATTCCTAGGGCGCAAAATGTACTTTTCTATCCCTATCGGGTCAGAAGTATTTTTCTGTCTTTTACTATTTTTGTTTTTCTAACCTTTTTTTACCCCTTTTTTTTAACCTTTTTGTAAATCTTTGTATAACCCTTTTAAACCCCTTTCTATCCCCTTTATAACTTTCTTTCTAACATTTTTCTAACCTTTTCTAACCCTCTCCCAACCTTTTTCTAACCCTTTTTACCTTTTCTCATCTTCATCTAACTTATCCTTTTTCTAACCTTTTTCTAACAATCCATTTTTCCAACAACATTTTCTGACCTCCATTTCCAACTTCCTTTTCCAACCACCTTTCCCAATGCCCTTTATATATATTTTTCCAAACTCATTTTCCAAATTCCTTTTCCAATTCACTTTACCAAACCTCTATTTTCGAACCTCATTTCTCAACCCCTCTGCCAACCTATTGTTTCAAAACATTTTTCCAAATCCTTTTGTTATTTCCTTTTCCGAACTTTTCTCTTTTAAAACCCATTTTTAAAACCCTTTGATGATCCCTGTAGTGTAAAAAGAAGTTTTACTTTTTACTCTCTAGGAACTAAGCGGTATACTTTACTCCTTAGGGAGTGTGAAAAAAGTTCTAATTTTGACACCCTAGGAACTAAAAAGTCATTTGTACTCCTTAGGGACTAAAAAGTGTTTTTTATAACGCATGTTGTTTTAAGACATTATAGCTGTTTTTCATGACCATGAAACGATGCCAAAAATCTACTTTTTACTCCCTAGGGATTAAAAAGTGCTTTTTATTCTCTAGGGAATAAAAACTGCTTTTTTGTAACTCATGCTGTTTTAAGTCATTTCAGTTGTTTTTATGTACTTGATCCGGGCAACTTAAGATAAATTGTGAGAATTCGAAAGAAGTCAAGTGAAGTTGAAGGAATCAAAGGCAAATTTAATAAAATTTCAATTGAACTCAAAAGAATTTTGAAAAAAAGTTCAAGGCAAATTTAAGTGAAATCAAAAAAATGTTAGACAATGGAAAATACTTCAAACGCATTGCTATAAGGGGTTGGCCTTTGGTAAACACTCTTAATGCCGAAAACTGAAGGTCAAGTTCGTGAGCCAGTCGTTTTGGATGAAAATGGAAAAAGTTAGAAATTGTTTACAAATATTTGAGATACGGTAAAATTGATAATAAAAAGAATTGTTGCCCTTAAAAAGATCTGCAAATTCTTTATTGACAATTTTTTAATAGGATAAGTATTTTTTGTTTTGACTATGAAAAATACTAATAAAAAATTATAAATTCAATTTTTCCGCCATAAAACGTGAGATGAAAAAAACTATTACAGAGAAAAATTATTGTTCCTTGAAAGGTCTACAAATGTTTCCTGGACGACTTTTCGGTTTAATCATGAAGAATTCGTTCAAGCGTGCGAATTGGGTGCAAAGGGCGCGATGAAATTGTGCCCGCACAGCGGGCAGATTTTTTTTCCTATACATTCCTTGAAATAAATCTTTTTAAGTTAAATGAGAAAGATTTATCTTCTTAGAATGAACCTTATCGCTTCATCTCTTTTAACTATCGAGAATATAAAAAGCCGACTCTCTAAAACGGAAATGATGCGGGTCCTGACGTTGGCGAATGGCGCTAATATCTCAGGATTTCGTTCCTCAGTATTTAATTCGCAGGCTTTTGTCTTCCGACTTTGACCGCGATGTCAACCTCCCCTTTTCAAATGCGCGGCTTTACATCAGGATCATTTATTATCTCGTTAAAGTTAACGATGCGCACTCTTTTCAAGCTTGCTGAGAATCTTAGTGTCCTCCATTAACCGTCTTTTCCACACCTCTCCATTCCAAGAAGATGAACAGACAACGTTGATAAAATTTTCCTAAATATGCGACACTAGGCGTAAATATTGAGATTTATCGGAAACCCGTCCATTTTTCTGGAAAGGTTTATTAAAGGTAAATGATTTACATTTTCTATTTCCTTTTACCATATCCCTTTATCATTTCCCTTTACCATTTCCCTTTAACATTATTTACGTTTACCATTTCCATTTATCGTGATTTTCCTTTACTATGATTTTCGTTTACCATTTCCCTTTATCATTTCCGTTCACCATTGCTCTTCACCATTTCCCTTTAACATGAGTGCCCTTAACCTTTTTCCTTTACAACGATTTCCTTTTACCATTTCCCTTTACATTTTTTGTTTACCATATGTCCATTTTTCCATCTCCCTTTAAAATTTCCCTTTACCATGATTTCCGCTTACCATTTCCCTTCACTATTTCCCTTTACCATGTCCCTTAACCATTTTCGTTTATCATTTCCCTTTATCGTGATTTCCCTTTACTATGATTTCCGTTTAACATTCCCCTTCCTTATGATTCCACTTTCCCAATTTACTTCACGATTTCCCTTCACCATGATTCCCTTTTACCATTTCCCTATACCATAATTTCCGTTTACTATTTCACTTTACTATTTCCCTTTACAGTTTCCATTTACTATTTCCCTTAACCATTTTCCTTTACCATTTCCCTTTATCGTGATTTCCCTTTACTATTTCCCTTAACCATTTTCCTTTACCATTTCTCTTCACCATTTTATTTCACCATTGCCTTTCACAATTTCCCATTACCATTTCCTATTACCATGATTTGTCTTTAATATTTCCTTTTACCATTTCACTTAAAAATTTCCCTTTACTAATAAAGGGAAATAATAATCAGCCTATCGAAATACATAGGTAAAGTCTGTTTCAAGGAAATTGGATTATTGACCTTTCCGGAAGTTTATCCTTCCTAATTCCAGAAACTCAGAATAATAATAACATCTGATACGTGAAAGGTAACACTGGTCAACAAAATATGACCTATGTGGGGTTGGGATCAAACATATCATTTCCATGGTAGTTTTCTGTGCTGAATCCAAATCTGACTTCCGTTTTTCTACATCATGTCAAGTTTTTGAGATTTTTTGAGTTAAAAATTTTTTCAAAAAATCACAAATCGTGTGATAAAAGGGTGAAAAAATTTTTTTCACACAAATCGAGACATGCTTT
>CAJFCP010024896.1:0-30637 GCA_904066005.1 Synergus itoensis | reverse complement strand
GCCAATCCAATCGGTCAATTCTTTCGAAAGTTATCGTGCTCACAAACTAAAAATCTACAGACAGACAGACACACAGACAGACAGACAGACAGACACACAGACAGACAGACACATTCGTAAAAACATGTTTTTCGGGTTCAGGGGGTCCCAAAACGTGGACATTTGACAAAAACTGGGGGGGTCAAATTTTACACAAATCTAATAATACCTTCTCTGATGAGAATGTAAAAACTGTTTTTGAAATTCTCTTGTAATTATAAATTGTTCTATAAAAAAATAATAAAATTTTAAACGATAAATAATAAATTTCATTTAATTTTTTTTAAATTTTTTTACATAAAGTTTATTATAAAAAGTTCTTATTATGTTATTTCCCACACGAAAGATTTTTTCCCAATCTTAAAACTCCACATCGAATGTCGCGTAGATACAAGTTTATTAAAAAAAAGTCAGCAATGTAAATATTTAACAAATTTTTACTTATCATTACTTGTGGAAATTTAAAATTTCCCGCTTAATGTAGCGCGCTCTATCAGGGAAAAGAAACAACTATTTCTGACCAAGGTATATATTAGCCACGGTCAGGGTTGTGAACGTAATATACCTTAGGTAAATTACATGAGGTTTTTTACGTAATTTACGTACGTATATTACATCCTGAGTATTTTACAAAACGTAATATACGTTTTCAAAATGGCGCCATAGCATCTGATTGGTTGTTATTAGCGCGCAATATTCAAAAAGTGAGGTTATGTTTGTTCTTTCCGTTTTTTCTTATGTCCGCCATATTTTTTTACATTTATTACGTTTTTTACGTATATTACATTTTTTACGCATAAGACGTCAAAAACTTCGAGTGACGCGTCACTGCACAACCCTGGCCACGGTTCGGTAAGTAAAATACCTTAAAGGTAATTTACATGGTTTTTTACAGTAATTTACTCGGTATTTTACGTCGAAAACATCAAATTCATATGGAGTGGGGGGTTTTCTACGTAAAATACGTAATTTATATAAGTAGAAAACCGCATGCGGTTTTTATTATATTCAGAGATGTTATATTTTTTATTTATTATAAAATAATATTTATTATATTATAATTATAATTATAATATTATATTATATATAATTATATACTATTATATACTTATTATAATTTATATTATAAAATAATATTTATTATATTTTTTTAATTATACATGCGCATGTATAATACGTAAAAAACTTCGAGTGACGCGTCACTGCACAACCCTGTATATTAGTGACTACTAGTGTTATAAAATTCTCGGTAATTTACATTATTATTATTTATTATTTCGTTAGTAAAAATATGATATTTGTGATTGTGTTGAAGAAAAGTATTGAATTAATAATTAAAAACTGAAAAATGCCCCAAGGAAGGCACTGGGTGCATACACTCGAGTCTCCCACATGTCAATTTCCCAAATCTCAAGGTGCAGTACCTTGTCGGCGGAAAACGTCGGCGTAAAGCAGAAATACATGAGAGTGAAAGAGACAAACAGATATGCCTATCTCTGTCACTCTCATGAGTTTTTGCTTTACACTCGAACCCCTCGAATTTCACCATCGCAAATTTCACAATCACTCGAATTTCACTGCATTCCTCCCTCGATTTTCACCGACAGGTTTCTCAGTTGTTTCTCAATATGCACGTGATACCACTGCGCATGTCATGGCGCTGCGCATCTGATTGGTTGCTATTGGCAATTGATATGACGCATGCGCAATTAATGTGACTATAGAGAAAAAGGAATTTGGTGAAATTCGAGGGGGTCTCCGGTTTGGATTTCGTGAAATTCGAGGGGTTCGAGTGTACGCCGACTTTCTGCCGACATGGGATTACACCTTCAAGTTCTCCTAAATTTCAAGACATATTTCTCTCAAATGTCAATTTCCTCTTTCTCAAATCACACTTTTAACCATTGCGCACGCGTTGCGTTCAGCATCTGATTGGTTGCTATCCGCGCGTAATTTAAAACACTAAAAAATATATTATACACAATACGCATGCGCAATTGATGTGATTATAGAGATAAAGAATGTCTTGACATTTGGGAGAACTTCCGGCCAAATATGTCTTGACATTTGGGAGACTCGAGTGTAGTTTGAATTTTCCCGCCGCCATCTTTGAAACATTGCAATGTTTCATGAGACCTTGAAAATTTCATGAAATTTTACCACCCTAGTTTACCATTGTTTACCATAAGAGAATTCCTGCAACAATATATAAAAAAATAAATAATATAGATGTGTTAATTAGTCATTTAAATAATTGCTTGTGATTATAAAAATTAAGGTTTTGAGTGAATATTAAATCAGGTAAATAACATATAAATATATTTCTCTAACCTTTTAAATTCTTTGCAAGTAAAAATTTGAAGGTTATATTTTTAAAAAACTAGTAGAAAACATTATTAAAACGTGAAATATTTATAGATTAAACTTTAAAAACATATTTTTATCGAAAATTGTATTTTTTTTTTGATATAATGAATATAAATTTCATGTCAATTTTAAACATTTTCTGTCAGGAATAATTTTTTAAATCTCCGAACGGATATTTTCGAATCTTTCAAATCAACAAACTTTTTTACATTCGATTGTTGTATTGAACATACAATTATTTAATAAAATTCGTAATGATTTATTCGACATTTTCGTTTTATAAAATAAGAACTTTTACTTTATTATAAAGTAGCCAAAATTACTAAAGGTTTTCGAAATCAAGATTTTTTAAAAACTCTTTCGAATTTTCTTTTTCTCAAGTTGAATTTATTTCGAATATGTTAAACAATTGAAACTAAGAGTTTAAACAATATTTTTCTTTTGAACTTTCACAGCTCTAAATGCTTGATAAATTTTAAGTTAAAAAATAATAATTACATTTCTCAAAATTCAATCTTTCCATTTTATAAAAAAAAAATTTTAAACTAGCCTTTAGCTTAAAAAATGTTGTCTTATAGAATTCGTAACAATTAATTAAATTTACTTTATTTATAATCTTTCAATTAAAAAAAAAATAAGAGAAAAAGTTTTTTGTTTAAAATTTTCGAACAAAAGTTTTGAACAAAAATGTTTGGAAATTTTATATTTCGAGAATTTGAAATGTCGGGAATTTTCTATTTCGTTAATTAAAATTTTCGGTAACGTTATTTTTATTCTGAAATTTGTATTTTTCGGAAATTTTCTTTTTTGATAATCATTTTTTCAATATTTTTCCACACTCAGAATTTTTTGTTTTCAAGGAAAAGATGCGATTCTGTAATTTCGTAAGATTCTAATTTTTGTAACTTGAATTTTGAACATCGAAGAACTAAAACCTT
This sequence comes from Synergus itoensis, assembly GCA_904066005.1. NCBI lineage: Eukaryota > Metazoa > Arthropoda > Insecta > Hymenoptera > Cynipidae > Synergus > Synergus itoensis. The sequence goes on along the minus strand of CAJFCP010024896.1, from coordinate 27,293 downwards.
TCTTTTTTCTAGCAATGTCGGCCATAAGCAGTCCAGAAAAGCGGCGTCATTCTTTTGATCTACAGAGAACTAAAAAACCCCGGAAAATACGTGTGGACTTCAACCAAAACTCAACTGAAGATGAGTCCCTCCAAATCGACCTCTCAAAATACAAAATCGACACTCTGCCGGAATCTCTATTTTTAATAAGTAATCTGAGGCACCTAAAAATCGACAAAATCGGTATTTCATCTCTGCCTTCCAAAATCTGCAATTTGAGGAGCCTCACGCACCTGGATGCATCGGAAAATAAGATAGAAGACCTTCCCGATGCTCTCGGGAACCTGGAAAACCTTGAAATCCTCAACTTGAGCTTTAACGAACTCTCCAAGTTGCCTCTTTCCTGTTTCGCTCTAAGTCACTTGAAGCAACTTCTCTTGTCAAACAACAGATTCAAACTCGTTCCCGAGTGCGTTCAGGAGTCGATGAAAAATCTCGAAATCCTTGAACTTTCTAATAATCCCCTGAGGTTTATTTCTCCTCCAGCCAGTACAAAACTCAAACGATTCACAGCAAAAGGCTTAAAACGCTGCATATTATTTCCTGAGTGGTTACTTGATTCCAAATTCTGGAAACTGGATGAAATCATTCTAGACGAGTCGAGCTTCACCAAGTTCTGCTTCCGAGAAATCTCAAACTCGCATCTCAGAAGTTTGTCGATGACGAACTCTTCTTTGAACGACGTAATCTTGCAGAAAATAACTTCAAATATGGTAGAATTGGAAAAGATCAATGTCGATAATATTGAATCAGGAGCGATCAATAAGAATGAAATAAACAAGTTTTGTTTCCTGCCAGGATCAAATTTGAAAAACCCTGGGAGAGTAAAAGAGATCAGCGCCAGACTCACAGCCTTGTCGATATTACCGCGTTCTATCATCGAGTTTAGTAATTTAAAAAGACTGAATATTGGAGAAAATAAATTGTGTTGGCTGCCAGATGAAATTTGCAAGCTGCGACATCTAGAGGTGCTAATTATTGATAGATGCGGATTGCATGGCTTGCCGAAGAAATTTGGAGAGTTGGATAAGTTGAAGGAATTTGTCGCGTGCAATAATCGCCTCACAAAACTTCCTAAGTCAATGGCAGATCTACAAAACTTGGCAATTCTGGATTTGTTTGATAATGAGTTTTCAGAGATGCCGACTTGCTTTGGGGGAAAGCAACTGAGATGTCTGGATCTTGAGCAGAATTTCTTCAAGATTAAAAATCCCTTGGTAAGTAAAAATAAGTATGAGAAGAAACTCTTTGAAATACGTCTGTGGACAAATTGATATTCAAAAGACAATTCTTACAAAGAATAATAAAGGAACTATCAAAAATGTGATAATTGATAATCCTTGAAATTTCATAAAAATTCCAAACAATTTTATAAAATCCTTGAACTCCTGTAAAAGTCCTTAAAATCCCCTAAAATCTTTAAAAGTCCTTAAAATTACTCAAAATCCCATTAAATCTCGTTAAAACCCGTAAAAGTTCTGAATATTTTTCAAAATTGTATGTATTTAAATGTACTTTTTTTGAAAGAAATCAGACATGGAAAACCCGAAAAAGTCATAACATTTTGAAATCAGAATTTTCTGGTAATTATGTAGAAAAAATAGGATTTTATTCAAAGTAAATTTTGATAGCTTTCGGTGGATTGTTGAGACAGAAAGCTATGTTTCAATATTTTAACGTTCTCTGATCTTTGAAATCTTAGGTGAAAAACACGCCTTATGTCGCTCTCAGAGAGAGATTACGACAACATTACAATTGTGAGAGGAGTGTTGGATCCAAACCATACAGAGTTGATGAATCGTACGACTTTGTCGACGTGAAGCAAACTGACAGTTGCAGCGAAAGCGAATGCGAGGAAATGTAAGCATGCAAAACTTTAGAGATTATTTAAACAATCTCCTAATTTCCAAAGTCAATATTATTCCATAAAATTAGAAATTAGCATGAAAAAGTTTTGAAATCATTTAGGAAAATTTTTTTCTTTATTATTATATTCTTGAAATATTAAATCTCTTGAAATTCTTTATAATTCAATAAGTTCTATTGAAAATTTATTAGAACAATTACTTAAATAATTGAATCTTTTCATTTATCGATTAAAGAATTTCGGAAATAAATGGATGCTGCAACGAAGATTGGTGCTTACCCGAAGATTCTGCAGATGAATATGAGCCAACTCGTAAGTATCTTTTTAAATTTAATGCTGTACTTTTAAATTATAAATCCTCTATTTATAGTGTTCTGTCTTATTTATTATTTATTTTTGGCCTCGACTTAGAACTTACAGTTAATTAAATTAAAAATTCAGATAAAGAAGTTCATCTTTTTAAGGGCAAAATAATTTTTAATGCATGTTCAAAATATTGAATCAATAATTATGAAATTGTTAACGAGCTATTAATAATAAATTCAAGTTTAGGGATTGGATCTATAAATGATTTTCTTATTAAGGATATTTCAGATAACGTATTTCAGTAAGAATTTGATTAATAAATTATTTATTTGATGAATTATTAAAAATAATTTGCAAGATAAGCGCACGAAAAGTTTTTATTTATGATAATCTTGTTCTTAAATATGTCCATATTTTAGAGTGGATATTAAAGTCTAAAGAAAAGTTGATTTGCTGAATTCATTTAGAATTATGAGTATTTGAATTTCAAAAACTGATTTACATAAAGATTTATAAAAACCGTCGGAAAAGTATTTCGTAATCCCTCAAAATCATTGATAATCTATCTTTTTTTATTTAGAAATCAATATAACAAATACTATAATAATAATAATAATAATAATAATAATAATAATAATAATAATAATATAAATACAAATAATAAAGGAATTATTTCTGTAAAAATCATTTTGTCATTGAATATTACTGATTTTTTATAATTTAATTTGTTCCAGGTGAAGCTAAACTGAAGTTACCCCCCGCAAAGTCCCTCAAACAATTTCATCTGAACTACAGTAGCTACTTCCGTCCATCAGATTTACATTCACGAAGAGTCCGGGACATAGTTAGGCGAATGAAGAAAAAAAATCTTAGGATAAATTCAACTTGTAAAATCGAAGAAGGACAATTCGATGATGCGTAATGTAAGTTTAGAATTTATTGGAGGTTGAAACTGGCTTTATCGAATTTCACTTTTAAAACTAGGAGTAATTATTTAAAAGATAAAGTATTCGATTAATAAGCGATTATTCCCAGTAAAAATTTAATTGATCCAGAATTTGTATTATAAAAGGAATTCTATGCTCGTCAATTCTATATGCAGATGTAGGTTGATTCTATTTCTGCCAGATTTCGAGCCACTGTAATTAATTTAGTTTACTCAACTTTACGTTCACAATAAATATTTTTTGTTTAAACTAGGCCATCTACCTCTGTTTCGTATAGATGAAGGTAAATGGTATAGTTTTAGGAAAAATAAATTATTATTGCGAGCGTAAAGTTCGGAAAACTAAATTACTCGTATCGTAAAGTACCACATACTCTTAAATATACTGATCGTGTATCCATTTTAACATAATTTGTCTATTTTAGAGCCACATAGAGTTTTTCAAGCAATCAATATTTTAAAACGATTTGCATCTGAGAAATAGAATTACTTCACCGGAGATTTATTTGATTATATATTAAAAATTTAGACATTTTAATACCAGTCAACACAAAGTTTTTACTGTAATTTATCTAGTTTTATTTATCGGCTGGAGACAGAGAGACTTTATACGATTTTGAGAGAATAAAGAATACGATTCAAACTGTTAGAATCATTGTATTTAAATCTCTTATACATATAGGAGCACCAACAACTTTTAAATCACAATTCTCCAAAAATTAAATTGAAAAAATTGTATTTTAAAATCAAAGGATTTTTAGCGAAAAATATTTATTAGTGCGAACATAAAGTTGGTGAAACTAACTTTTTAGTTAATTAAATCATATTAGAAATTTGCTCACTAGTTAATTTGAACAAGAAAGTGGATCATGAGCTGGAGAATATGGACTTGGTCAGCAAAGCTGTAATCAGTGGATGCAGAGATTTGTGAAAATTGACGACTAAGGAAATCTATAAACTCCCAACGTCTACATTCTACAACACTATGCTCGACTCAGACGCCCTCGTTTCCAGGAACGTCTGTTTTCGGTGTAATCTCGCAATTCAATTATGACAAACACAGGATTCAGACTGACTCTCTCTCTCTCTCTCTCTTTGATTGTTCAGGGGATGTGCAATGGCGCCTTGGTAGATAATCACGCGTAATAGCAGGACACGTCGGGAGCGCGACAACCAGACACAAATCAGAGCTGCGCCTCAATTGTCTCCACGAAACAATGCGAATTGAGATATGCTTCTTGAAATGACAAGGCACCCGGTATGTTTCCACATTATGCTTCCTCAGAGGAGGAATCAGTAGGAATTGCCAAACGCATTGTAGCCGAGATATTTCGCGGTTTTCTACCCGTTCCGTCCCATATTGTACGCCAGAAGACGAATGTGTAATGTGTGTGTTAAAAATTGAAGAAGAGCCAAATCCCTAACCCAGCTTATATTCTCAGCCCCTATTTATTTAAATAAGATAGCTACGACTACTTCCAATTGTCCGCGAGGACGGTCAGTGGCTTCTGAAGAATAGAAACGAAATATTTTTACGATAATTTATTTCCTTTCTGATGAAACTGACAATAAAGAATATCGCGAAGTCGAGTAAAATTTTTCTCTGCTTCTGAGGAAATTAGAATAGAATTTTCTATCTTATAGAAACTGAAAACCGCTGATGAAATAACTAATGATATTACTGTGTGGCTGAGCGTGAACCTTTTAGCATAAAAGTGAGTAAAGGAAACGAAAGCTTTCTAGGAAGTGCACGACGACTAATTGTGAGGGAGGATGCTTTATACCTACATTCTGAGGATTTCCTCCTTTAAACCAATCGACTGATGGAAATTAATCGCAGCGCGGACCAAGAAAATAGCTAACTCTACTTTTATTCTTGTAATATTAAATCGCTGGGAATTTGAGGTAGAAGTATACGTATATGATTACAAAATCTTTATTAACTCGTTAAGTCTCCATAATTATCTAGTTAAAATTCAGACTCCAGTTTACCGACTGTCAACGCTGTCGTAAGAGCACTTAGCAAAAATTATTTGCCTCTGAGGACGTTTTCATCATGTTAACTTGACATTTCCATCTGCCGCAAGTTCACGCGATTGCTACTGCTCGCGTGCGAAGTACCCTTTCTCAGATAAAAGGTGCAGATATTGCAACATGTAACGAACTGGAGTAAGGCATAAACGTGTGTTTCTATTTAGAGACACCAGACCTGTTGGATAAAGTACACGCTCAAATAGAGGAAGGTGCTCTGAAAAGAATGCGTCGGAAAGTGTGAGTATTTCTTCCTCCTTTCAGTTGTCTGAATTGAAATTAACAAGTTGTGTTTATTCTTTCAGGAGTGAAATATAAATCAACGACCAACGTGGGAACTACTCCTGTAGACGTGAATTAAGTTGTATAGTGAGACTAAATCGTAATTTCAAGTCAACCAACACGTAAAATGCACACTGGACAACAGATTAATTCTGAAAGACTTCATGGAAGATGACATAAACACTTCCAATTGTGTGAAAGTCTTGGACAGACCATATCAAAATTAAAAATATACCAAACCGTAATAACAAACGGCTATCATAAGACCAAATCGTAATGTGAAGTCTATCAAAACGTTTTATATTTAAACCAAAATGTAATTATATTATATTTATACCAAAACATAAAAATGGCTACATTAAGACCAAAATCGTAATATTCAAACTGTCGAACGAAATAAATTCTAGGAAGTCGACTGCAAAAACAGATTGCTTTACACTTCGCTCACTCGTGCGCTAGGTCATTCGAAAATTCGCCTCAGAGAACTGCACTTCTCCGGTTGGAAATTGGCTCTTATTATTGAATTTAATAATAAAGGTGCCACTCCGAAACGTAAACAAACAAAGTGAATGCAGTTTACTTTTCTCCCTCTACTTTTCCCACATTCTTTCCCATCGACCATGTCGAAGCGTGAAATTAACCCGAACACATTTCCCCTAGGTACACGCGACGTAAACCACCCTCTCCGCAATGTCCAATTCCATTTACGAGCAACCCCCTCCCCCTATCAGCCTTTCAACTCAGCGTACGTGAACACATATGAGGCATACAAGTATTTGTAATCGCGAATAGCATTTTCCTGATACTCGTATCAACTTGCAGCCTCCAATATCGATTGCAATTGTCAAATCGACTATTTTTCAATATTTTTTCATGTCAGCATAAGTAGTAATTTTTTAGTAGGCATAATACCAGAAATGCACGCCATGGTGCTGTTACTTTTGTGAGCCATCAAATTGAAGCATCAAATAAAGAGCATTGTATAGGTAAACCAAGATTTTGGTTTTACTGATTTAGTTTATATACTAATTGTTTATATACTAATTACAGTTGACATGTCATACAACAATTTTATTATAAAATACAATTTAAAAGTCTTTGTTCGCGATTGAACTTATTATTATTACCGGCCTGGTGATGGAGAAAGGTAGTGAGGAATCAAAGAATGGGAAATGTACATTTTCCGTTAGGAATTCAATACTTCGTCAAATCGGTATTTATCATGTTTAATTAATAGTAGGATTTACGCTCAGTAAATATAAACCCGATCTTATTATTTGAACTCGCGTACTAGGAAATAATATGAGATTCATGTGTAAACAGTTGAAGCACCAATAAAGAACAAGTATTCGTATTTGCATATTGTATAGACCATTTTAAACAATCTCTCGTTCAGAAATTCTATTATATGAGCATAGGCTCTAGTGATGGGCGATCCTGAGAAAAAGTATCGATCCTTGAGAATCGATACTTTAAGTACTGTCGATCCGATCCGAGTTAAAGATCGGTCCAAAAAGTATCGATCCCAAAGTATCGATACTATGGGATCGGCGCATGCGCAATACAAATTAAACTTACCACCTCTACTTTCACAATTCACACTGATTCACACAGACACACACACACGTATTTAGCGAATCGAGGATCGATCCAATCGAAAAAAGTATCGATCCACCGATGCATCGACTTGCGAAGAATCGAATCGAGGATCGAAAGTATCGAGTACTTTGTACTCGATTCTTCACGGACTCGGTGAGGATCGCCCATCACTAGAGCTGCTATTCAATGGCGTAGATAAGGGGGCGATCAGGGGGATCAATCCCCCCATGAGTCTTTTAATATCACGTTAGAATTAAGAAAATTACTCTGTTCCATGTTTATTCATGTTTATACTTGAATTTTTTACCAAGTCATATCCCCTCCCATCGAAAAAAGCTATATATGCCACTGCTACTATTACCTACTTTGTACTAATTTGTGCATCAGGCTAACAAACTAATGACTAATGATTCGACCGATGAGATGATAGGTTGACAGACATGCACCGGATACGCAGCCGGTTTCGGTTAAATTTATCGAACTGTACTGACCGATTAGATGCCAATAACATCTGCATTTCTACTACTCATGGATCATCAAGCTCAATTGAATGATTCGCATCCAATTTTAAATGAATTACCTCTATTTCATTCGATGAACAAGACACTATCTGTTTCAAAAAATATTTAAAATTCTCCGCGTCAGATATCAATACCCACTTGTTTCCAAAATATTGATTTTGCGCGCAATTTATTATTGATGACAACTTGACACATTTAAATGTCTCTTATCTGTTATTAATTAAAGGTAAAACGAATTCAGTTGACACATAAAATTATTGGAATTAAACAAATTGTTTGAATTTGTATTAAGTTTTAGAAAATACCTAATGTCAATCAATAGCAATTTAGTAATGGAAACAAAATAAAAAGATAAACTTGTACCTGCGTATTTCTGGTGTACCCGTAACCCATGAATCTCTCATCATGAGCTGGTGCAATGTCTTTTGCAATGTAGAAGGGTTCATAAAGGAACTCAAAGTTTGTTACGTCGTGACTGACGTAAATCTTGCCGTTCTTCATGTTCTCGTGTCCTTTGTGTCCTGGCATGAGGTCCATCACCCATCTAAAACATGTCATCAAACTTTCACTACTTCTCAGAACTACTAAATAAGCTACCTGGCGAAAGTTTAGAATAGAAAACATATACATCTGAATTTCTTTTAACCTGGAATCTGTTTCCAAGCCAAACATTAATATATCAGAAAAATCCGGATTGGCTCGAAATGAATTTCAATTTGAAACTTCCTCTAGGAGAGACAAAAGCTTCTTGAAGTTCAAAATCCAATTGGGTATAATATGTAAATGAACACAAGCTTCTTGACAACGTTACCCAATTTGAATACATTACAAAGAATATTATCTAACAATTCTCAATCTTAATCACCTCGTAAAATTCGTAGCAAATTGATTGTGAATGAAAACTTTCTGATGAAATGGTCTAGCAAGTCCCTTCTTTGCTAATCTCACCAACTCCGATTTATTCTGCGGGAACCGAACGCGCGAGTCTAGTTCGTAAGTCGGTATCACATATGCACACTTTTCACAGTTATCATCCTTAAGGAACTCTTCCAAAGTCCCAGACAAGTTAAAACTCGGCACAATGTCCACATCAGTCAAGAACACATACTGCGATTGGCAATTTTTCCTCGCCAAGTTCCTCATGTGATTCTGAGGATAGACATTCCTTATCCTCCAATTCGTTTGCTCGTTAGAGACCCTGCTCATCAGTGCAGTTAACGTAGCTTCGGGTTTAGCACAATCTACAGCCTCTGGCATCTCAAAGACGCTCGGCTGCCTCTTGGGCAGTCTATTTTTCGGCATTGCCAGAGAGAACACCACACGATTCCTAATTGGTGCGTAGCATCTGTTGAAGTAAACAAGGTACCTCTGCAAAACATCAAACTCCTCGTCCCCGGCAATAAACAAGGCAACTGAAAGAGGTCCTGACCAGTGGTGAACAACTTGAACAAGAGAATGTAGCTTCTCGATGGAAGTCTGAGTCGCTAAGCAAACTTTGGAGCTTTGTGATAGGTCACTGAATTTATCACCAACGAGAACTGAATCATAGGTTTTATAAAGACGGCGAGAATCCCACCTGCCTAGTTTTATATCGAACTTAAGGATGACCTCCTCTTTTGGGGGATCCTCAGGCAGAATACAGGGCTTTTCAGGGGGGTCTTCTTCTTGGAGGGAATGGAGATTCCATTCGGTAACAATGTTCGACTCCGATTCCTTGGGAAGACTGTATGGAGCGCAGGTTTCGGACTGCAGCAGCAAGAAGGTCAGCAACATGTTGGAGAGGACAAGGACTATTACGCTGATTAAGCTCAGATTCCATGGCCGACATCCGAACTGAAACAGAAGATGATAATGAATATTTATTTATATTTATTAAGTGTGGAAATTTGCTAAATGATTTGAAAAAAGATTCGATATATCGAATGGTTAAGTATTCAATGAGCATGTATTTTGAGTACGTATCGCTCATCACCACCTTATGGTACAGTGGAAAGGTCAAGAAAGCTAAGAACAAATGGAAGACAAGACTTTATCAATATATTCCGACAACTTTCTCGTAAATAAATAAATAAACGATAACATGAGAGGAGCTACTCGAATCGCTATGAAAGTCTTTAAACGGGAAATCTGTCGAGATATTCTCGTAAATTAAACTACTGAACCTGTTAATACCAGGAGCTTAAATTCACCGACCATATCCGCCTACAAAATCGCCTCTGATTGTACTCGGATTATAGTGCAGCTGGGTTGTTTATATACAATAATGAACCAGCTGTTTATCCCAAGCTGCTGAGATCGTAAACCTGAACTTATCAGATTGCAAAATCCATAAAAGTTCTGGTAAACATCATTCTCAGACTTTCGTATATGAGGGTCGGGTCTCATTGCAATAAAATTGAGTACCGTTATGTAATTAGCGGTTCTTATTTCTGCTTTCTTTTACTCGGACACCACTAAAAATGTTAAAAATAAATAATTATAATATTTGTTACGCAAAATGGAAGTGGAATTTGGGGAATTTGTTCACACGATGTATTAACTATTGTGAAATCTGTCTCCGTGTTTAAAATTTTTGAAAGCTTGCAACGGATTCCCTAGAAGTAATACGCTTTTGGGAACAATGTGTTGCTACCATTATTCGTATGGAAATATATTGTACGCAAAGTGTACAAGTATCTGTCCAAGTTACTGGCGGGAGTTGGTCGCTTGTATCCTCGGAAATATAGATACCGATAAGAACTTTACGAATGCTCTCTATCCGCTATGCTATATATTCGAGACACATGGAATAAAGCAGTCAAAAGTTTCAGCTTCGAAGTTGAATCTCTGTCGGGAAGACTCCTAAGAGGGATAAAGGATTTTGATTCGAAGACAAAAATTCGCGACTCAATGCCACGTTGACGTACATTCTCCAATTCCTCTTGCATATCCGACTTCATAAAATCCCCTGTAGGAAGTTTCAAATACTCTCAGAAATTCTTTCAGAATCTTGCAACCAGACTTTCTATTGTTCGAAAATGATTTAAAAGGGATAACGAATATTTCTACGAAGACTTTTGATGTTTGAGCTAGTGTTACGTGTATATAACTAATCAATAATAGTTGCATATCTAAAAGGCTTGTTAAAATTGAGTACATATAGACGAAATTGAAACACGTGTGAGAAGTTGATGGGGAAGAAACATAAATTATCTCTAAATGACCAGGGGAGAAAAGGATCGCTCGCTAAAGACTCAGAACTCTTGAAATCATCCTTGGAACTAATTCTGCTTCTAACTAATTCTCTCGGGGGTGGAACCCCAGAATGGGTAGAATGTACACGTGAAATAAGGGGTATAAAAAAAGACACGGAATTCAAGTAGACCAATCTTCTTCGACCAGTAGTCAGTCAGTAGTCTTCGTTCAGTCATTATTATTATTATGAATTATATTCATTGCATTAAAATCTAGCTCCCATACTCTAGATTTAAAAATGTATCTGTTTACAGTAAATACTTAGAGCTTGAGGTATTCTTCAAAAAATTTTATCTGAGAAGTTTTACACTAGATTTAGTTTCACTTTGTACTTTCTAGCTCTCAGTCATCCAGTTTTTTCTTCTTTTTGGAAAGATACAACAAAATAAAAAAGTGGCAAGGATGTTCAGTCCAACTTTTTTTTCCTTTTTCCCTTTTTTCTACCCAAGAGAAAACTGTAATGGGCAGTAGGCTAATTACGTACTCGATCCAGACTCAGTTCACTGCCCTTCTAAACAGATGTTCTCGTACAAGCAGGTCTGAAACGAGTCTCTAGTTCCCTGTGTGTATAAAAACGCAAACTCTCCTCAGTCGAGTCGTGAACTCACTGCAATTAACCAGCTTCCTTGACGTTTTCGCCCGGGTCATCGCGGATACACTTATACGTTCGTCTTTGCGTGATAATTACTGCTTCTTCAGTCTTCTATACTCCTCAACTCAGACGACTCCACGCATTCGCTTTGCATCATAATTAAGAAAATAACTCACTCAAAATTCATGCCACAGGCAGATTAAGTTCTTAATGTCACGTAACTCCCTTGCCACTTACAAGTTTTTATAAACAAGTTTGGCGATTTTTTTTCCTCGGGGTAAGCGAAAAGCCCTGCTGGCAGTAAAGAGATAGAAATCCTATCCCTTTCTATCTATCTCTTTCTATCTTTTGTCTTCTCTATCTCTTTCTATCTATATATGTGCCTGTCTATCCCTTTCTATCTCTATTTCAATCCACATTCCTTATTGAAAAAATCCTCGAGGAAATCCTCGTGTTATTTTCGGACGAGGAAAACACGAGGAAATCCGCGAGGATTTTTTAATTCCTCGAGGAATTCTGCGAGGATTAATTCTCTGACTGGAGGATTTCCTCGAGGAATTTGAAAATTCTCGCGGATTTCCTCGAGGAATTCGAAAATCCTCGCGGATTTCCTCGTGTTTTCCTCGTCCGAAAATAACACGAGGATTTCCTCGAGGATTTTTTTAATAGGGTTCACGCTTATATCTTTGAATCCCCTCTTTTCTATCCCTTTCCATCTCGTTTTATCTCCATCTCAATCCACATCAACGATCAACACCTATCTCTTTCAATTTCTCTTCCTATCTTTTGTCCATCCCCATCTATCTCTTTCTATCTCTGTATATACCTGTCTATCCCTTTCTATCTCTTTCTAGCTCTATCTCAATCCACATCAACACCTACCTCTTTCAATTTCTCCTTCTATCTTTTGTCTATCCCATCTATCTCTTTCTATCTCTGTATATACCTGTCTATCCCTAGAAATTTTAAGAGAATTCAAAAGTTTTTTAATGATTTTAAAAAAATTTGATGGCATTTTTAAGGATTTTATGAAATTTTATGAGATTTCTAATAATTTTAAGCGTTTTCAGAGGTTTTTCTATTTTTTACAAAATTTTACAGAATTTTTAAAGGTTTCATAGAATTTTATGAGATTTATAATAATTTAAAAGTGGATTTTAAATGTTATCGTAGAATTTTAAAGATTTTCAAGAAGTTTCTAGATTTTCACGAATTTGAACCCATTTCAAAATATTTTTATAACTTTTGAAATATTTTATTGCATTTAAAGGATTTTACAGTTTGACAGGGTGTTTACTTGAATCTATTTATACAATAAGTCTTTTATTTAAGTGAAAGGATATAAGGAAAGAGGAATAAAAAATGTCAATATTGACAAACGCATCGCCGCTACTTAATCTATTTTCTTATACCTAATAACAGTACTTTTGAAAAAAATTAAATATGGATTTAAAATATTTAAATAATTTACATTAAATACGAACTTACGAATCCTCGATTCGCTTAAGTTGACGAGCGATGCGCGCTTTGAAAACTGATATGGTCGGTGAGTTCAGTTTTTTCGGATTGTAAAAGAACAAACGTTTCTCGCATACATTGACAGAGCAAGCTTTCAAGAAGTTATTTAAATCCTCCGAATTCAGATGTTTACAAATTTCTAGAAAGTCATAATAAAAGTTTTCCGTTACGTGTTTATTAAAAAGTTCAGTTGCAAGTTCAACTAACGGATATCTTAATTTGGCCTTGTAAATACGTTCTTCCAAATCATAAGCGTATATTGGAAACTCTTCCTTATACTGATCTCCGTCCAGAACTTGTAACATATCCTTATTTTTCAAAGCGGAAGCCAAGACATCAATGTCTTCCGTTAAGATACTTAAAAAAGAAAAGCTCAAGGATTTACAGATACGTGTTTTTCTCATTCTCTTCATTTCGTTCACACATTCCTCATAAATTGGAAGAATAAGCTTTTCTTTTAACAAGATAAGATTCGCATCTATCACCCACTCTTTTCTTTCTATCATTATAGCAATAAAGGCAACTAGAACCTTCAAGTCGGAATGGAAACCATTTAATAAATTACCGAAAAAATCATTCGATAAACTATAATTATAAAAAGCCTGATGAAGAGGTGTTAATCCCCTGCTATCAAGAGCATTCACATCTGCATTGCAACTTAATAAACGTTTAATCACTGCTTCATTCCCTAGAATCCTACTTGTCCAATGCTTATTAGTTTTATATGAAAGACAGGCTAAATGAAGTGGAGTATCCCCACTTACTGGATTCGCTAGATTAATATCAGCTTTATATTCTATCATAATTTCTATAATATCCCTAAGTTCCGAATAACCGCAAGGATACATAATCGCAAATTCTAAAGCTGTTCTCGGAACAGGACATACAAAATCTTTTCTTTCGTCTGGCATACATCTATAATTTACATCAGCACCGAACTCCAAAAGGAGTCTGATGATATTAGGATTTCCTGCTATAACGGCATAGTGAAGAGTAGAGAGATATCCGCGGTTAAGTGTGGCACCGTGACTCAAGAGAAGTTTTACAATTTCAAAATTTGCGGATTTACAAGATTCGTCTAATATAGTTTTACCTAATATATTTTTCCAGTTCATATCCGCTCCATGAGCCACTAAAACCTTTACTGCCTCATAATCACTATCAGCATAAGCGATTTGCAGTAGCGAACTATGATCTATAATTTCATTTACATCTGCACCATTCTGCACAAGTATTTTTACACTTTCTAATTTGCGATGCTTGATTGCAAAATTAAGAGCAGATGGGTGTGCACAACAATGATTTTGAATTTTATTTAGCGACACTCCGCAATCTAATAGAAACTGGATGTTTTCTGTTCGTTCCCCTAAAATAGCACTGAAGATTAAAGGTTTGCTGTGTACATCAGAGAAATCGGGATTAGCGCCTACATCGATCAACGTTTTTATATGACTCAGAGTACCAAATTGAGTAACAACATGCAAGAGCGTAATTCCCTCAAAATTCAGTGCATTTGCATCAAAACGCGAATTTTTTGCAACATGCTCAAACATTTTTTCATCATTTTGAAACACAAGGAAGTGCAGAAGTGTCGAATATTTTGTGTCAGTGACAGTACAATAGTTTCTTTCCTTCATAAGACATTTTGTCAAATATCGCAATCTTATCCCAACATCGACTTTATTAATTTTGAGAAGTTGGTCTTCTTCTTTTAAAAATGCCTCGACTGCTTGAAATTTATTTGAGTACAACGCAAATTGAATTGGTGTTAACCCATTCTTGTCCTTGATATCTGGATTTGCTCCTTTTTTTAGTAACTTTTTAATAGCTTCAACATTTTCGTAGTTCACAGCTGAGTGTAAGTAAGTAGAACCATCAATTGTTGGTGCATCGATATTAAGTCCCTGGTTGATTAGACGTTGCAGTATGTCAATGTGCATAAAATCAGGTGTGCAAGTTAAGAGGAAAAGTCTCTTCGCAATTGAGTCAAAATCCGAGAGGATTGGGGTACCTGGGAAAATCAATCTGTCCAATATTTCCACACTCTCCTCGGGCTTCAAGATAAGTTGTAATAACCAGAAAAAATAGTGCTTAGCTCTGTCTTCGTGGATTTCTTTAAACGTAGGAAAAATGTCAGCAATTATCGCCATCTCAATTTTCTAAAAAAAAAAAAAACAACAATATTCGTAAATACAATTTTCCCAGATTTTCATTGACTTAATGAAAAATTGTAAAGTAATTTTAGATTCATTTCGATTTAATCGATTAAATATAGAAATTAAATGTGAATTATGGAAAATGTGAGTTGGGACTAATAACACAGGCACACAAAAAAAAAAGTGGTCTGTACCAAGAACCGGACCTATATATTCGTATGTATTTTGACGCGCTGAATCCGAATCCGGAGTCCGTTTTGCTCCATCACGTCAAATTTAAGGGCATTTGAAGGTCAAATCGACAAAAAAATAATCAAATTGATTCAAATTAATATTCCTACATATTTTTGGGGTTGTTGAATCCAAATCCGATGTCCGTTTGATCCGAGAAGGTCAAATTGAAGGTCATTTTGAAGGTTAAATGTTAAAAAAAAATTGTTAAATGTTAAAAAAAAGTTGGATGCATATGTAGACGTAAAATTTCCCGTTCTTTCAGAATCTGCAGTCAAAAATTCACTTTTAGCAGAATAAACAAATTTACCCTTGAAATGACCTTCAATTTGACCTTGTCGGATAAAACGGACATCGGATTTAGATTTAACGACCCCAAAAATATATAGGAATAATAATTTGAATCGATTTAACCATTTTTCCAGGATTTTACCTTGAAATGACCTTTGTTTTTTTGTATGCCTGTGTAATCAGGTTGAAGGTCATTTCAAGGTCTAATCCTGGAAAAATGGTCAAATCGACTCAAATTATTATTCTTATATATTTTTTGGGTCGTTGAATCCAAATCCGATGCTCGTTTTATCCGACAAGGTCAATTTGAAGGTCATTTCAAGGTTAAATGTGTTTATTCTGCTAAAAGTGAATTTTTGACTGCAGATTCTGAAAGAAGGGGGAATTTTACTTCTAGATATGTATTCAATTTTTCGGATCCAAACGGATCAAACGGACATCGGATTTGGATTCAACGACCCCAAAAATATATAGGAATAATAATTTGAATCAATTTGACTATTTTTCCAGGATTTTACCTTGAAATGACCTTCAACCTGACCTAATGGAGACAAACGGACACCGGATTCGGATTCAGCGCGTCAAAATACATACGAATATATAGGTCCGGTTCTTGGTACAGACAACTTTTTTTTTGTGTGCCTGTGTAACCATTCGAGTGTATAAGAATTAATTTAAAAGTTTTTCCTGGTAAATATAAATTATGGTAAAAGATAAAAAACAAGAATTATATTTTAGTAATTACAAAATACACTTTTGCATTTGTTGATATTGTAATAAAAAAAAGATATGTACACATAATAATCCAATAATTTCAAAAGACTATTTTGGGTCAATATTATTTGTATAATAATTATTATTCAACACTTCATGTTAATAAAAAAGAGCTCATTTTGATCGT
Organism: Synergus itoensis; assembly: GCA_904066005.1. Taxonomy (NCBI): domain Eukaryota; kingdom Metazoa; phylum Arthropoda; class Insecta; order Hymenoptera; family Cynipidae; genus Synergus; species Synergus itoensis. Next base: position 10,779 of record CAJFCP010024896.1, on the reverse strand, counting down.
TGGAACAATCGCTACAATTCCATTAGTTGAATTTTATCAAAAATAATTTGTTTAGGATTTGCTCATAAAACAAAGTTTAGCCGTCTAATTTTTGAACAAATTATTTTTCTTAAAATTGAACTAGTAAAATTTTATAGAAGCACCAGAGTGAACAAAACAAGCTACTGTTTATTAAGATTGAATAAAAATTACAATTTTTTAGTGAAATTCAATAAAAAAAAAAACGTTAAATATCGTGATTACTATTAAACAAATAAAACAAACGTACTTTTTAATAACAATAGATGCTATATCGTCACGCAGGATACTGGCTGTTTGCCAAAGATTTTTCTCCAATACGAAGCAGAAGTTTCCAATGAATAAACTTCACTTAGCAAAAAAATTGTTGTCCCATGGTCTGATCTGACTACACCTTGTCAGGAGAGAATTCGAGTTTTCCAACTTGTCGCACTTGGGATTCGAAACTAACTGACTGTCGCTCCTCGAAGATATAGCTTCCTGCTCTAGGATCTGTGGATCTGTCCGAATTTAGGGAAAAAAGACGCCTATTTATTATTGTTGGCAGAGGAGATTTTAGGGGGGACAGTAATGTTATTATCCAGTCATTAAGAGAAAGCTTCAAATTTGTTACCTGAAGCCTTGTGACCGATCAGGGTTGTGGAAAATCCCATGAGGACAATACGATACCTATCAAACTTCATGGAGGATTACTGTAGTTTGCATTATTACAGGGTTCTTAAATTTTCAGATTACTGTAAGAAGAAGAGGGCTTTTCCACCAAAATTCTAATTCACTGTTCAAAATCTGAGAGTCAATCATGAAATTTGTTTTTATACATAAATTATAATATAATCATAAAAGGGCCGTCTATTTTTTTGATTTCAACAATTAGAAACAAAATTTGAAAAAATGGACATATAAATGTACGTACTAAAGAACGTATAAAAGGACGGACAGTAGGATATACCAAAGGACGTACAAAAGAACGTCATTTTGTATCCCAATTTGGTACTCTTTAAATCTGAATTAGTAAGAAGTTACTAATGAAATAGTGCCAATTCGTTTACTAATTCACTTTAGTAAGCACTTTTACTATCAATTAGTTAAAAATTACTAATTCACAGTAAAAAAATACTAATTGATTTAGTCACTATAACTAAATGAATTAGTATTTTTTTTTAATTTATTTTATTATTTTTTTTTTTTTTTTTTTTTTTTTTTATTTTTTTATTTTTTTTTTATTTTATTTTTATTTTTTTTATACGTCCTTTTAGATGTATATTTATATGTCTGATTTTTCAAGTAGGGTATCGATTTGGAAAAGTGAGTTGCAGCGAGGATTATAGGGAATATGTTAATATACATTTAAGACGTTTTTAATAATTTTTGTGTAAGCAATTTTTTGGCTGATTTATTCCAAGCTTTTTAGAGGGGTCTACATTTTTTTAATCTGTAGTAGTGATTTACTCTATTATTGACGTCCTTGCCTAGAAGGACCGCCGTCTTTGTTGCGAGCTTTGTTGATTACGAGCAGCTGCTCTTGGTGGATGTACAAAGAAAAGCTGATTATTCTCCTCGACAGTTATAGTCCCATGAGCATTTTCATAATACGAGATTAGGCGCGCACTTGAGCGCGCGTGTTTCGTCTATAGAAACTGAAATGACAATTTAAATTCGCGCGCTATATAAATTATTGACCAATAAGATTAGCGCACTACGCATGAAGTTAGCTAAAAAGTAACGCATAATGAGGAACGCAATATGAAGTTGTCTGAAATGCATGTCTCTTTTAGAATAGGAGATATTTTAAGGGCATATGATACTTTTTCGACGGGTCAATCGAATTTAGGAAGACGAAACTTTTTTTTAATTTTGCGAGATAAAAAGAGTCAATATCGGTCCGTTTTAATGTTTTCTATCATTTTCCAAAGTTTCAGGGCAAAATATTTATTTTTGTGGCCGAAAAGTTGCTTATTGGAAAATCATAATTTTCAAGTTTCACATGCCCTTAATCAGACCATTGGAACGTGCTAATAAATAAATACCACCGTTCGGTATTGGTTTATCTTTCATTCGCTCGTACATCTCTCCAAAGTTCAGTTTCAGATTTTTGAATTGGTTCAGCCAAGAATGGTACTCCTACTGGACGTGTGGTGGTGGTCGCTGAGCCTGCGAACTTAATTCTGTATGAAGAAAATGACTTTTAGGAAAAACTTACATTTAGAGATGCAACATCGATGTTTTTGGTTCGATATATCGATATTTTGGCATCGATGTTTTGCTTCCGATATATCGAAGTCAAGTATCGATGTTAAGATTCGATGTTCGATATCGAAAATTTCATGAAACTTTCAAAGTTTCCTTTAAAAACAAACCAGAAGAAACTTTCATTTTCATGAAATTTTACAACTCTATACAGTCAAAGATTAAGTTTACTATCAATTTATTGTTTTAGTTGCTATAATAGTGAAATGACTTGTGAGTATATTTTTAGCAATATGGTTTACATATTTATTACCGGATTGTGTAATTTCACTTTTCAGTTGAAAAATAAATGTACCAGGTGTGTAAATATGAAACCGGAATTTTTGTATAAAAAATACACTTTTATTGTATAAAAATGATAAAGAATATTTTATTCAAAGTATGCTCCATCGCTAGCTATACATTTTTCCCACCTGTCTGGCAATTGGTGGATGCCACGCCAAAAAAACTGTTGCTCTTTCGAGGCAAACTAGTCATCGAGCCACTTTCGTACATTTTCGTAAGAAGTGAAGCGCTGCTCAGCAAGTGCGTGTCCCATCGATGCAAATAGGTAGTAATCGGACGGAGCCATGTCTGGTGAGTAAGCCGCATGCGCAAGTATTTCCCAACTAAATGCCTCAATCGTTTCCCTGACCCGTTTCGCTGTGTGTGATGGGGCCATGGATGGGGCATTATCGTGAAGAAAAATCACTTTGTGCTGCCTTCTTCGATAATCCGCTCGTTTTTCTTGCAATGCTCGATTCAAATCGATCATTTGCTGTTGGTAGCGATTCGTGTTGACAGTTTCACCAGGTTTTAGCAGCTCATAGTAGATAACATCCTTCTGATCCCACAAAACGCACTTTTTCGGTGATTTTCCACGATCTTCATTCGTCACATAAAAATTACCACTTTTGAATTTTTTAAACCACTCAAAGCACTGTGACTTACCAAGAGCATGCTCACCGTAAGCTTCGACAAGCATTCGATGCGATTCTGCAGCAGTTTTCTTTAAGTGGTAACAAAAAACCAATGATGTCCGCAAATCGTAATTTGTAGGCACAAAACTCGACATGTTTAACGCTATTACTAACTATACTATTGTATGAAACTTGTATTGTTGTGAGTCAAAAATCTTTGTCAGAGATGTGAACAACAAGATGGGGCCACTGTCGCGATTTGTCGGTAACTACATAGACAGGTAGAGCCATCTATTGGCAAATTCCGGTTTCATATTTACACACCTGGTAAATTATAAAAAATGTATATAATATAATATATATATATATATATATGTATGTATATATATAATTGTCTTATAATAATATTTAAACTATGAAAATTAAGGAAAACATCGATGTTTTTCCGATGTATCGATGTTTTTGATCCCGATGTATCGTCCACATCGGTACACCTCTTTCCGATATATCGATGTATCGATACATCGATATTCCATTTCCGATGTTGCATCTCTACTTACATTTCTTTCGATTATTTTAAAAAAAAAGGTAATTACATCGGCACCTTGAAAAACATAATTGATTACATTTATTAAGAATCTATCAATATAGAAAATATAAAAATTGAGAATGTCCTCTCGATTCGAATTGAACAACCTGTTCGTGGACAAACGACTTCAGTGAACAAATAGAGCGCTGTTATCTTTTGACACCCAACGCGTGATATCGATCTTGAAACATGTCACCGATTTTCAAAGCGATCGATCTCTCTTTATCTACCTTTTAGGTGATATACACGATCTACTGCAAAACTTTAGTGAAACCAGTGATATCAACTGCACTGATCATTTAATATATGAAGGGTGGAAATCTAAAAGTACATAAGAGCCATTTTTTCGAAATTAAAAAAAAAATTTTTTTTAATCTACAATCTACAATCAAAAAAGAGGTTTCTCGTTTTAGAGTTGAATCAATACTTGAATGCTAAAATCCCTTGTTGTTTCAATCCTCCTTTTGTTTTATTGTTATAGTGAAGCTTGCTAATGATTCATCCTTACAATTAGTGGAGTCAGGTCTCTTGAGAGAATCGGCTAAGTCCTGTTGACAAGGCTGGATGATGAAATTGTCTAATTGTAAGTCTAAGACAAAGGATGGATGATGATTTATTATAAGTCCGTTGAGGGTTTTCTTAGCCGACGAGTTGAACTTGTAGTTTAGTAAATTTTAGAAATTTAGAAGACGATGATTGACTGACTTCTTGGTAAAAAAACGGTGGGGTTTATATCCCAAAAATACATCAGAAGGACCAATCATATTGGTGCATTTTCAGCATTACCTAATATAAAGTTGGGAGGTTTCCTTGCATATTGAAGTCAGTTGATGCAGTTAGTCTATTGTTATCATGCCATAGGTGAAAAGGGCCAATCATATTGACGAATTTAGGATATCTCTTTTATTTGGCGATTGCTGCTGATGTCTTCCTTGCACGTGTCACCTTCGTATTGATATGTTTTAGGATATTAGGATTATTATTTTAGGATTTGCTGGTAGTGATGAGGAAATGAGGACTAAAAAACAGATGTTTATTCTGTCGCAATTTAGATTAGAGACTATCTTATTTGTATGTAGACTTAGAGTTGCACAGTCAGGCGAAATGAAAATGATGAGGGTCAATTAGATTATCTTAATTACAGGTTTATTAATTAATGGCGCACAATTAAAATTAAGAATATCAATAGAGTTATGTCTAGACACTCTATATTATATTATCGACAGTATTATGCCGGTGCATGCATGTATATTTATTTTGTATAAATTTACGCCTCTGAAAGGTGATGAAATATTCATGTCAGAAATTCTCTCCATTTTGCTATAATGTGGTAATGAAGCATGCTGTAGATAGCACCTGTTTCACTCCTGAAACATCTTTTTTTTTTGACAGTGTACTTGAAAAAAGGGCGGAAAAAGAGCTGCAGACCTTTTAAATAAAACTATTCTTTCTTCCTTTCTTGTAAAAGAGAAAATAAATGTCGCTTAATTTTCTCTACACATTGCTAATCAGATGCTGCATCACATAGTAAATACTAAGGTGTCAAATTTTGATTTATAAGTGAAACAAAGTGTTGCACAATGGAAAACAGTTGATAAATAATAAATACATTCACATCTTCCTATATAAATGTCAATTTCTTCTCTATTGTGCAAGACTTTGATGCTCTTTGGGATCAAAATTTAATGGATTAGGATTTAATGTTCAATGTGCAGCTTTTCAAAAAATTGTATAAAAAGGAAATATCAAAATCATTAATTGATCTCGCCGGGAATGTTATGTTTTTGAAGAAAACATAACGATTAGATTAGAATTCAATTTCCGCTGTTACTTACGCAGGGAGGTGTAAGCATGTTCAGTGTTCACTGGGGCTTGCGAATGGGTTGATGGCTTCGCTAAGTCTAGTGTTTCGAGGTAATCGTCCGTGTTATTGTCTCCTCGATGGGCGCTAAGAACACGAAGTAGTCCCCCATTGACAGCAAAATAGATTTACTGCAAATTTTCGTTTAAAAAGCGCGCATGCAACTTCTCTCGAGAATGCAAGAAGCGATAACGTAAAAACTGATGGGGTAGCATTAACGTTGATCTCAGGAGTAAAAAGACATAATAGTATGTCCAATAGCTTTCAAATAAATTAATTATTTCGTAATTTTCGTAATTCATTGCGATTCTCTGCTGGCTTGTATTTCAAGCCACTTTTTCTTGAGATCAGCCTTTATTTTCCATTCAAGAGAGAATTCCACAACTGCAATTTCTGTATCTGCTTGCTCTTTTAAGACTTCCTTCAGGAAACTGTAGACATCAGGATGACTTTTTCCCATTAACTGCCGCATATCTTGATAAGGGCCGAAATTGTCGAAGGGTGGCGAAGGGTTGATGGCTTTCATGCAATGCCAGAGGCGAAGATCAGAGAGACGTTAAGTGGAGACTAATTTAATAGAAAATACCATGAGCAAGCAGTGGGCATCCATAAGCGCATCAAACACGTCAAGTGTCAACACGTAGCATACCTCGGGTCAGAGGATTTCGTGCGATAACACTTTCCGTGTACGTGGCATCATCGTTCGAAGGGTTGTATAGTGTACACTCTGCCTCCAACACGTGACTCCACATCGAAGCAGAGTGTTGTGGAGCAAAAGCTCATTGATTATGTGAAAACGCGTTACACAGGTAAACCATTATCAAATTATGAATCTGCACTTTTGTCCTTTGTTGACACTGCTTCAACTGCAGCAGTGATGTTGAAGTAATGTATTCAAAATCACGAGCTGCAGTACAGAGCAGGTTCATTTGCTTATTGACCTTTCTTGTTTCAGGAAGCCTTTAAAAAGGATCACAGTAACAAAGACCTACATATCTACATTATTTGTCCCGATATAGTCAGGCTGCACTCAAAGTCCTTGACTCTCAAGAGATTACCTCCAAACTAATATGGAACTGCCTTCAAATTTTCCTTCAGGCATTGATGGTCAACTGAATGAAACTATTTTGGGTGCCTGGTCTTGAGGATATCTCAGGAAATTAAAAAGCGGATACATTGGCAAAAAAAGGAGCTTCAATACTCCTTATTGGACCTGAACTCTACTGGGTATCTTGCACGCTGCTTCCAGAAGAGCATATGAGGAATAGACTCAAGTAGTACATGCGAGACGCTGGGATGAAGCCGAAGAGCTGACAAATTCGAAGAAATACATTAATATGTCATACTCAAAGAAATCAAAGGATCCGTTGAATGTGGAAAAGAAATAAGTAAAGGTTTTATTAGAGGTATTAACTGGCCACTACCGCACCTGAACAAACACCGGGCCTACCAACCAAGAAGACTTTGCCAACATTTCTTATGGATCAATATACGTATTCATGGCGAGAAGTTCTCTAATAAGTGATGTTTAATGAAATGGGTATATGTAGTACAATAGGTTTTATCGTAGTGCTGATTGAAGTAAAGTAAACTATGCTCTTTCCTTTTAGTACATTATAGTTCTGAAAGTAATTTGAAGTTAGCCTAACAGTTTTTCACATCCGTTTTTTCTGTGTAAAGATCAAACACCCGCGATAAAATCTGTACTGCTTAAAAATGTATGCAAATAAAATCCGTCTTTCAATTTTTTAAAGGATTCGTTTCATTTTACATTTCATCACCCACTCCGAATTGGGATAATAGCTGCCACTGCCGTAAAATTGACGGCCCCAAACTCTGCTCTGGAATAAACTGAATGCTATTCATTACACTAAACCTCCTCACGGCAATGAGGGGTCGACTGGGGTCGACTACTGAATGCCAGAGAATTGGAAATTCTTTGAAACACCTCCCTCCCACTGGAACTATTTTACTCCTTTTCTCCCTCACTTTATCCCATCCCCCATTCTCTCTCAATCTCTTTCCGTCTAACTCCTTTCTCGCTTTGAATTCTTGTCTATTTGACTTTCTGGCCTAACAGTATTCAACGCCTCTGAAAAGTCCATTGAAGAAATGCCTCTCGTGATAACAGACAAGTCGCACTCTTCAAGAAGAGATAAACGGATGTACGTATCGGTTTCGTAAATGCATCCCTCGATCGACAACGAGAGAAGCAGAGATGGTAAAACGAAAATGAGATAAGCAAAGATCTTGATTCACTTTAGCTGCTACCTCAGCGAGCTCGATGAGTTTAGATTCATTCAAGAATCCTGAATAGAACTCTGCAATACTTTTTCTATGAATAAATACAATCACTTGATACTTTGAACTTTTATAGAAAATGCATCGACACGGAGAGACTTTAATTATCAATTTTTGCTTTTCTTGCATAAGTATAGTTCATATAGTAAGTTAGAATTTAGGGATAATCGATGTTATATTACAAAAGTTCACATAGTGACACTCAAATTGTAGTTGTGATATATTTTTAGGAAGAAATCTTAAAAATTGTACACTCTTTCATATTGGGAGTACAGTAGTTCCAAATCACAATATCAAACCTCACAATAACTCTATAACGAGAATTAGTAAAGAGCTTTAGGTAAAATAAAAATGAAATTTTACACTTCTCGATAAAGTAGTAAGAATTTTTCTAAATCATTATAGTAAAAATGGTCACGTGGTCTTGTGAGTCAAGCTGAAAAAAAGAAGATAGAGAGAGATTACAGATTTCCCCCTCTCAGCGAGACTCATTTAGACATAAAAACACTTCTTCTCGCCCCCCCCCCCCTCTCTCTCTCTCTCTCTTCCGAAAGTATATTTCCCATTTTTTAAATATCATACAGACTTACTACACATATATATCATATGCCTAACGTAACTATCGCTTCTCTCTGTCTTTATTTACTACTAAAGAAAAGTTTCACCACTTTCGAGAAACTACTAGTGCTGGCTCAAAATTTAATGGTACCTAGAGCTTAGTTCAACGTCTACATTCACGGATACAGAGTTGGTTATGTTTTGGCGGGCTGAGCCCTATCGGCTTTTCCGTGGTTGTGACAAGTCGGGAGAGATCGAAAAGCATTGGGCTGTTTTTACTAAAAAAAATTAGAATGGATCTAAAATCCGGATTACAGAAAGTATGAGCTAAACTGATTCCAATGAGATTTCTCATCGCGAATATTAAAATTCCATAAATTTTCCCTTTCCATAAGTGAAGGGGGTAAATTTGATTTACAATCAGAGACCTCTGTTCATGCCAACAAAACCCGTGGCGCCATCTGTGGAAACAGTCCAAATTGACTTCTAAAAAGGCAATCGCTTCCCCAAAATCAATTTGTCATTACAGTTCATGCAGCGATTTTTAATGAAATAAAAAAATTAATTGTATAGTTACTAACCTGAACCATTAATCTATGTTGGCACGATAGACAAAATTTTGCGTCGCCCTGTGTGGAGAAATTCCTCTTTGAAAATCTTTGCTGACCGCATTCACTATACATTCAGATTCAGACTAACACCTAATCGTGAAAATTATTTTTTTACCACCACTCCACTATTCACTTCACTTGACCGAATAATTCACAAATATTCGCGAACAAAAGAACAGCGAACTCTTGTTTTGTTTACGCCTTCTGTGTGTCACTTTCTACTTCATAGCGCGCCACCAGGTTCGCTAAAAACCGTTGCGAGGCGCACGCAAGTCCGATCGATTTCCTAGAAAATACCCTTGGGATACTTATTGCAACTGGTAGCTGTAACCTTGTGATGGACACGGAAGAGTCTAGACATTCTAAACGTTATGGAAAATTTATGAGGAAATAAAACTTGTCGGTAAATTAAAAAAAAAATGAACAGAATTAAAAAAGTTTCATTTTTTTTAATAATTTATTTTTGGAGGAAATTTTAATAAAAGGAACTATTGAAAGAAGACAGAAGGCCGAAATAATTGTATTACGCTTTTATTTTTTTTTAACCTTTGACCCCTTACTTTCCATTTGATAACCTTCCTGATCTAGGACCTCCAATATTTGACCTATGACCCTTCACGATTGAACTCTGACCTTTGACTTTCCAGATCCCCAAACTTTTTTGACCGTCCTCACTTTTGACCTTTATGACCTTTCTGCCTTTACTTTTGAAATTTGACCTCCCATCTTTGTCCTAAAATTTCCGATCCTTGAACTTTGATATTACAGAATATCAACATATACGACCTTGGACCATTCACTTTTGAACTCTGAGCTTTGACCTTTAACCACTCACTTTGACCTCCTATATTTGACCGATCGCGTCTCACTTTAGAGCATTCACCTCTAAATTCTGATTCCTTGATCTTTGACCTCTCATCTATATGACCTCAGACGTTTGACCTTTGACCATTCACTTTTAAACTCTGAAGTCTCAGTTTTGACCTATAATCCCTCACTTTTAAACTCAGACCTCTTTTACCATTAATCCCTAACATTTCACCTCTGATCATTGACCTTTGACTTGTGAATACTCACTTTGACCTATATCAACATACCACCTTGGATCATTCCAGCGTTCCCAACGCGGGTCCCGAACTCTACTGCGCATGTATCGCGCACCTTCATTTAACTTTGAATTTTCTTCTTTGAACTGCAACCTTTGACCTATGACCCCTCACTTTTAAAGGTACCGGGACAAAATGTCCAAACCAAAATATCCAGGCCAAAATGTCCAAAGTTATTTAATATCCAAAATACAAATTTTGCCAGAATGTCCAAAGTTATTTAATGTCCAAAATACAAATTTTGTTTTACGTTCTACATTTGCCCGATTGTATTTTTATTTTTTGTTTTTTTTTTTTATTTATAACCTTCTCGTTAACTCATTCAATCGTAGTTTCTCAATAGTATAACATTGGTTATATTTTTCTTCAAAATTCTCGTAAACTTCTATTTTGACAATGGCAACTCTTACGTTAGATATTATTACGAAGGGTAGTACTGTTTATGAGCATCTCGACGAATTTTTATACACCAAATCTTTCTCCAAAGGTGATGTTACGTATTGGAAGTGCCGACATAGACCTGCGTGTACAGCTCGCTTAACATCTGTAAGTACGGGTCGCACTGTCATGATTAGAAAGGGTGGCGCGG
>CAJFCP010024892.1:26432-40018 GCA_904066005.1 Synergus itoensis | reverse complement strand
TGCTAAAGGAACATGAGAATTTGCTTAACCGTCCATCTATTGGGGTATTTACCCTAGTAGGACTATACTTTACCCAAGTTTGAGTTCGATCAGACAAAGTCAAATTCTGAGGGTGGTACACTTGAGGAATAATGCCCCATATATGGGCATAATTCCTCAAGTGTACCCACCTTGAAAATTAAAGTTGTCCGATCGGGCGAAAAATTAGATAGTACACCAAAAATTAATTCATTTTGAAAATTAAGGTAAATGTACTGGTTATCGTCACTGCATTAGTTATCATCAGATAGCGCAGTATTTCGCGTTTAATAAGACTTACTCTTGCCGCGTGTGATAAAAAATGTGATTTTGGGTAAGTTTAAATATCCTTTTATCAAATTAGTATACTTTTCTCATGTGAATACTTGAATATTATTGTAGGAAATGAATTTCTGTACGTCAGATTAAGCACTCGACAAAATTTAGTAAAATCGTTATGTTTTCGGTTAGGATCTGAAGAAAGTGTCAAAAGCATTTTAAGTGTTGACTGAAAGTGTATAAAAATGTAAATCTATCTTTAGTATATTAGTAAAATGTTCCAGTTTTCATCTGTATAGTGTTAAGCAATATATTTTTTTTGAATTTGTTTAAAATAACGAAAACGGTAACTAAAAGACTTATACTTATATTGCGTGTGTAATCGTCACGATTGACGAACACTGAAATTGATACTTAAGTAATCGAATTTTTTAATTATATGTCGTCAATAAATGTTTAAGTACATTTTATTCGATAATGAATTTTATATATGATAAACTCCACCTAGTTCAGTAATGGTCAGGAAAAAAAATTTTGGAAAGTGAAAATAGTTTATCTTATATTTGAAGACGATTACCAAACCTGAAGGTGTCGAAGACTAAAACACATGTAGATTTTATTGATTTTATGTACTTTAATTAATAAATTTTTAAGCAAGTCCTCATTATATTCAGTAAATATTAGAATTAAATATTTTTTAAATACCAAGCTCAAGCCTTTTTAAAAATATAAGTGTGTTTAGATAGCCTAAAACAATATCGTATTTTGTTTCAATTTTTATTTATACTTTCAATTTATTTACTATGAATTAAAATTACACTAATACTAATAGAATTGTAATTATTTTACAGAAATGTTAATTTTGATTGCACTTTTAATTATTTTATTATTTTAAAGAGCATCGATATGAAGAAAGGCGGACAAGGCTGTTGTACTTCTTATAAATAAATTACTTTCATCCATTTTATGTTGTTATTAATAATAATTAAAACAATAACTAATATTAAGGTACTCTGCATCAATAGTGATAAGAATAAATCATGTTAAACAATGTATTTTAATGCTTGAAGATTAGTGCCGATCACTAATGCATAAAAATGACAATTACTGAAACAACAAGGTTACGTGCCTGACGATAACTAACGCATTTGCATCATTTTAATTTTAATCGTAAATAAAAATTTACTCCAATCAAATATCATGTTAAGATCTTCAAAATTAAGTTTTCCAATATTTACTTTAATCGATTAAGCCCTTTGTAAAAATAAGAATTGTGTTTTAAATACAATTATACGCATTTTAAGTTATCAATTTGGCTTAAGGTGACGATAACCAGTGCATTTACCTTATTTATCAAAATGGAGGGGGTACAATTTTTGGGTTTTTTAAGCAAAGCCTTACTTTCAAACATTTATAACTTTTTTCCTATTGTCTTACTCAAAATTTCACTATAAATGTTTTTGATAGATTTTTTCACAAACTTTCTGGTGGTTATAACGATTTTTGAAAAAAAAAAAATCAAAATTTAACCTTAATTTTTGAAAATAAAAAATTAAATTAACTTTTTATCCAATTTCAATACCTTTTTTTTCTTTAAAATACTTTTAAAAGAAAGCTGAGTTTCTTTCCTATAAGACCCCCAATTTTCAGAGTGGCAAATTAATTCGTCTTTGAGTAATAGAACGATACGTAAACAAGATTCCATGATAGGGTGGGTGGCGCGCGATCTTCCCTAGTGCGCTCACGCCGAGGATCTGTGTGCAACGCTTTAGTGCCAGTTTTTTCAGTTAAGTAATATTATATGCTAACATTACATGTCTTTCTGTTCGATTTTTTGGCGATAGTTTGAACAGTTGTTTTCTTTGCAGACCTCTTTTGCGGTTTCTGTTTTTTGCCATTTGAGAAGATGTCGTATTTCTCAGAGAACGAAAATTTCTTTAGTTGAAGTTTTCCATCTTGAGTGGGAATGAAAGCGTGGTACTGTAATGTACCTGGCATTGTAACAGCTTTCTCAAATCTGGCTTTCAGTACCTCGGTGGCTAAGGCATGATTTTCTTTGCTGCTGAAAAAAATTTGGGTTTCCTTATAATTTCTCTTTGCCCACTGAAACAAAGCATGGGGAGTGAGTATGTGATGTTTCGGAGATCATTCGACTTATGTCATCGCGTTCATAAAAGTTTTTCACTAAAGTTTCAGTTTCAGGAGTCAATGCTCTTCCTCTTTTTGGATTCGGTAGTGAGAATTCCATGCTCTGAAACCAATTTTTTAACATTTCTTGCTTTTCGCTCTGATGTATTGAACACCTGCATCAGTTTTCTTCGTCTCCAAGATTTTGTCGCAAGCGAGAGAAGTTGAAATTGTTCTTGAAGATCTTTAGAGGCATTGAATTTTTCGATGATTTGATCAAGTATGTATTTCAACACCAGCTTTGTGATATTTGTTTTCACACTGCAGCTTGGTGTCTAAAACATCTAAATCTTTTTTGCTGACGTATAGCTGATCTTCATCATTGTCAGAAATCATTTCATCATCTTCAGTATCTATCTTATCTCTATCAGAAGGCTCTGCAATATTACCAGAGTTCAAGGATGATATTCCCGCTGACAAGGGGAGTTAGGTTAGTGTCCGATGCCGATTTTTTTGTAACTTTGCAGGTGAAAAGAGGACCCCAGACTATAAAAAAAGAAAATAATTTTTTGGGCAATCGTTCATATTTAGGGGTTGAAATAATCCCTTCTCTATTTTTGACTCTTTTACTGTTTTAAGAGGTATCATTTTATTTTCTTTCTTGTTTTTACATAAAATTGTTCTAATTGATTCTGTATTACAATACTAGCTTGAGTTGCAAAAAAAATTACCCTCTAGAATATCATAATTCAGAAAATCTACCCCTAGCATGCTTCGCCATACGACATATATAGTTTAAGATTTTGGACTTTGTTGCTGCAAATATCTTGTTTTGATATTATATTCTATTATGGATCATCAGTGTTATTCGAAACAACCACTAAATTATGTGTCATACACCCCTTTAATATTGTCAATTAATAAAAAATATATTTATTAATATAACATTTAATTAACGATGGTACTTTTTCTTATATTAATAAAATCTTGTTATGTAAAAACTACCACTCAAAGACTTTTTATGTATTGTTTAGCAGGCGATTTTAATGATGATAGATATAACATAACTGTTTATAGAATTTTTATTTATGTTCAGGCACATACATATTTCCATTGACATTTGTACACACATACACATACTCTTTCGCAACCCTTATTGCTCAAGGATTTCGATTACATACATTATATCATATATCATAAAGAATGCAAAAAAATTAAACAAATAATTTATTTTTAAAGATAAACAAACCCACTTCCCGAAAATGTATTAGAGCGAATCAGTTTCATTCCGAGAGTATCCGTGGTAAAAAGATAAATCATATCCTAATGAATCCGAGTCAATCCGAAGTTTGTATAAAGATTCCTATCAGAATGAATTCGAGCCAATCCGAAGTCTGTATAAAGATTTTTATCTAAATGAATCCGTGCAAATCCGAACTCAGTATAAGGATTCCTATTCGAATAAATCCGAGCCAATCCGAAGTATGTTTAAAGATGGCTATCCGAATGAATCCGAAGTCAGCCTATAAATTCCTCTAGAATCAATCCAAGGCAATCCAATATCAACCTAAAAATTCCGATTCGCATGAATCCGAGTTAATCCGTATCAGCTATCAGTAACACCACAAAAAACTGATCAAAAGAAATAAAAAATTCTTGTAAAATTTTACACTTATGATTGTATGTTAAAATTGATGATTTTATTAATCAATGGTAGAAATTTCGATTTAAATAAACAGATAAGTTTATTCGAATAGTCCTCTCAGACAAATTTAGATTATTATTGGCACCGAATTCATTCGGATTAATTTGGTTTAAAAAGTTTCTTCAGATGAGTCTCATATTTATTTGGATTGAAACTTCGGATTCATTCGGTTTAAAAACTTTCTTAGAATCACCCTCGGATTCATTCGGATTGAAACCTCAGATTCAATCGGTTAGAAACTCCTTTCAGATAAGCCTCAAATTCGTTCAAATTGAATATTCGGATTCATTGAGTAAGTTTTACGAATGAGTCGCGCATTCATGCGGATTTAAAGTTCGGAATTATTCGAATAGAACATGTGAATCGGAATGGCTCGGAATACTTCGGATTTGCTCGCATTGGAGTTTTATCTGAACTTTCGCAAGACTCGCAAGGGTTACTAAAAAATTCATGGGCTTGGAACGACCGCGACCAAAAATAAAAAAAATAAGTTTAAAATATTTTTACTTTTCCGATATCTATAATAATATTCTTCGTATTAAATTAAATTATATTAAATTATATTATATTAATTATTATTATATATTCGTATTATATTAAATTTTCGAATCAATTTTTATCCAGAAATACGTACACCTTTTAATATTTCTAAAGTATTTTTTTATTTTCCGACAAAATTTAAAAGAGAAGATTAATTTTTAAATAAATTTTTATCTAAAAATACGTATACACTGGGAAAAATTTTAAGCTATTTCAGCCTGACGTGTTCATGTAGCCACCTTCAAGTTGATTCAGCTCGAAGCCAAGGTAGTTTCTACGTTGAGATACCGAGCTGAAGCACTGTATGCGCGCGTGCGCTGATGCGTCTCTAACATTATTATTATTACCGCGTGCATACAGTGCTTCAGCTCGGTATCCCACGTAGAAACTACTTTGGCTTCGAGCTGAATCAACTTGAAGGTGGCTACGTGAACACGTCACGCTGAGACAGTGTGGCAGTCACAGTGTATCAGCAGTGAAAACTTGCCTTGCATCTGTCAGGTTGAGTAACCTTTGATTCAGCGCTGAATCAACTCAATATTTTTCCCAGTGTACATAATATGTTATTATAATTAATAATAGAAATATGAACATACCTTCAAATTCGGAAAACAGAAATTTTAAAACAAAGAAATACGAAAAAGCGAGCGGAAACATAGGAGCTAACTTCAATGTGCTGACAAAGTGAATGAATATGAAGATTATTTTTATTTGATGATTGATGATATTGATATTGATATGATATTTGATATGATATGATATTTAGAATCTGTCTTCCATTATCACCTTTTGAATATTTTTATTCTTATAAAAATAAAGTTGTAAGTTGCTTTATTAGCATGAGACAGCCACGAGGTGTTGTCAGCTCTCACAAACTAACGTCTTCTGCGAGAAGGAGAAACCGATCTCTTGCTCAAAAAAGAAATAGGTAAATAAGTGAATAAAATTGTATTATTAAATAAATAAAGGGTTGCACGTCATATGGGATTAACCAACATTTGACCGAAAATTATATTATTAGCTACAAAATTCTTAATAATTCTATTACATATCTTCACCAAAGGATTTGTTTATAACTCGTATTTTCGAAATTCCCATAAAAAACGAAATTCCACAAGGGCATGTGGGATTACAGGACGCGAAACCGTCAAATATTCCATTGGACCCAGAATACATCAAGACAAGAGATGATCAACAGCCTATGTAGAACAGTGAGAGATACCAGGTACTAATTGGGGCCTTACTGTATATTGCAGTAAACACCAGACCTGATATTGCAGCTAGCGTGACCATTCTCAGTCAGCACAATAAAGAGCCTACAGAAGTAGACTGAACAGAAGCAAAAAGGTTCGCTCGCTACCTGAAAGGAACGAAAAATAAATGGCTAAAACTTGGTGTCAAAGGAGATGACAGAAATGCAAATTTAATTGGATTTGCATACGCAAATTGGGCGAAAAATAAAGTAGACAGAAAATCAAATTCTGGCTACATCTCCCAATTGTTTGGAGGATCCATCAGCTGGGGTTGTAGGAAGCAAACTTGCGTTGCTTTATCGTCTACTGAAGCAGAGTATATTGCCTTAGCAGAAGCATGTCAGGAAGGAGTATGGATTCGCTGCTTATTGAAAGATATGCAGCTTAAACAAAATCAAGCCACAGTTGTATTTGAGGACAACCAAAGTTGTTTAAAGCTGATATACAACAAGAAATTCAGCCATCGGACTAAGCATATTGATACGAAATACCATTATGCAAAGGATCTAAAGGACCAAGGGATTATGCAGTACAAATACTGCTCTACAGAGGAGATGCCTGCCGACATGTTAACAAAACCGTTAACAAGAATCAAGCTGCAGTTCATGCTCAAAAAATGTGGACTTCTGGATTAGAAGTTTCGGAAATATCGTTGAGGAGGGGTGTCGAAGATTCAACGACATTTGCAGCATCACTATACAAAGTAGTGGAAGGGGAAGGACCTCTAACTAAGCAAGGACCCAACTCCCAAGATTGACAGTTCCGTTGTGTCAAGCTTTCGTAAAGCACTACAGAAGCACGCGGGTCTCTTAATACCTAAAGCTCATAAAGTTAAAGTTCCACACATACAGTTTATTCAGTGTCTATTCAATCCATTTCTTCTTTATCGATTTGTACCGTTTATTCATAAAAATATACAGACTTTTGTTCAGCATTATTAAGGTGTTATTTTCCTTATACTTCCTTTTCACGTTTACGCTTAAGTGATTCCAAAAAATAACCAACACGTATACGCTGTACGCTGTCACCTCCGTGTAGTACGCCGTACTTTCTCGCCTCCACCATTTCCTGTGATAATATTTTTAATTTCTTTGCATATATACGTTGAGGGGGATTTTCTGAACACATTTCTCAAAAGAGAGGTAAAGATTTTCCATTTTCAAATTTCATATATTTTATAGATATACACAGGTACTTGTCACCTCACCTGTATATACGAAAGCGTGAAAGTCTTCATGCGTACTCACCTCATGTGGTGTTGCCATATTTTGTGAGGTATGATCGTACTGCTCATGCCTGCTTCTACAGGGTTCATAATACGTATATATGGACCATTCCATACAAAATTTACAATCAAAATTTTTTTTCGCGCGAAATATTTTTTTTTTGTTTTTTGATCGAAACTATTGTACACGTATTTTTTTATTTCGATATGATATTTAAAATTTCCGAGTTGTGAATTTTCAAACTTTTAACGCTCGAAAAATGTACCTGTAAATATTTGCGTATACGAAAAAAAGTATTCTATTAAAAAAATAAGTGGCTGCAGTAAAATTTAGGATTTTCTCTCGGCTTTTCAATAAGAATTACAAGAAATTCATTCGACCAATTGTTTATAAAAATATGGCCTATTTTTATAAACAAATAATTTTTTTTAAACTTTGGGACTAATTTTTTTTCGTTTTTTTTATTGAAAAACGTACTTCAGACACTTTAGTCACTATTCCCAAAATTTGGGAATGGGTAGTTGAAAATTGTGTCTGTGATAAATTTTTTAACTTTAGCTCTCGCGCTCAAACCACGCGCGATCGTGCTCGCTTCAATGCATGTTCGTACTTGTCGCGCCCTTGTATTGCGCTGCATGCGTGAAGTCATTTTCTTCTGCCTGCTTTTTAAAAGTGTTGAACAAAAATTTATTCAACATGTCAGAATCAAAATTTAAGAATACTGGAAAAGAACAAAAACGAAATTTGCGTCGTGTTTCTTCTTCGTCGCTTGAAAAATTGAATTTTTTGAAACCTAACGAAGTTTTGTGTACATTGTGTAGAAAAAAAGTGGCGGAAATTCCTGCAGATCTTCGTGAGTAATTGAATTATTTTTATTATTGAATTTTAATTGAATTTTCTTTTATTATGAAATTTTTCCATTTAAAATTTATTTTCAAAAAATTAGACATGGACGTTAATCTTGTTAGTGATAACAGATGTGAATCTGATCATTCTGATGAAGAAGAGGACGACTGTTATTCATTATATTCTGACAATTTAGACGTAAGACTAATTCATAAATTTATTTATATATCACAAATCTAACGTAATTTTGATTATGTATCTTATTTTGTCATTTATAGAACGAACAAGAATTTCCCACTCAATTGCTCGCTGAACTCAAACAAAAATTCCACCAACCTAATTTGACACGACAAGAAAAAATACAAATTTTGACGCTTTTACCAAATGACTGGAGCGTTAACAAGGCTGCGCATGAAATGAACACATCTCGACATATGATCAATAAAATGAGAATTTCCAAAAATCAGGGTGGAATTTTATCGACTCTCCCAAAAACAAGTAAACACTACTTTATTAATATTGCACGCAAAAAATTGAAATTTTATTTTCAATAGCATCAAAACTGATAACGCGTTATCTGTTTTTTTAGGAAAACCATTTTCGAAAGAAATTGTACGTAAAGTTAAAGAGTTTTACGAACGTGAAGACGTTAGCATGATGATGCCAGGCCAAGGAGACACAAAATCTGTAAAAGTCGACGGCCAACGTGACATTCGTCAAAAACGATTGATTACTGGAAATTTAAAAGATGTCTACGCGAATTTTAAGCGTGCAAATCCAGATATTGAGATCGGTTTATCAAAATTTTGCTCTCTCCGACTAGCTTATTGTATTTTAGCCGGTTCAGGAGGAACACATATAGTTTGTGTGTGTCCTCTCCATGAAAACATGAAACTGATGGTAACCGGTAAATAATAATTAAAATTTTGAAATTCTTGTAATACTTCAACAAGTGACAAAATTACTACTTTTTGTACACTTTTATTATCGGGAATGCTATTAATAACTATACAAAAAAGGATTATATTCTAAATAACCAATCATATTTGATTATACAAACGATTTTTGCTTTTTCAGGCAGCAGTCATTTAGCACAATTAATGAAAGCAGGAAATTATCAAGTACAGTCTGTTCAACAAGAGCGTGTTCGCGATATTTCGGAAACTAATGGAGATTTTTGAACGTTTTTTTTTTTAAATTAAAGTTCGTTCAAAGGACTAATGCGCACCTATGATACCACTTCAGTATCCCTCGAACCGTCCGAGAGAACGCACGTGAATAAAAATGAGTTCCGCGTACGCTAAAAGATTCGAAGCCGTCTTCTTGTGTCTCCATCCAAGAGGACCAAAAATGTCCGTCACAGCGGCTACTAAATACTTGAGAAAGTCAAATTCGTTCATTGTGAAGTGGGTTGAGCGGTATAAAGCCGATGGAACTGTCGACGATCTTCCTGAAAGAGGCATATCTGGAGTAACAACCAGCAAGGAGGATAAAGCGATCGTGCAGCTGTTCAAGCGTACCCCTACTCTAGGATTGCGAGATGCCAAGGCTATACTAGCCAACAAGGGAGTCTACATTAGTATCAACACCATTGGACAGCATTTGGCTGAATCGAAGATAGAGTACCGTACCACGAGGCAAAAACCTCTGCTCTCAAAAATCCATAAAAAAAACGAAAGGTCTGAAAATCTGCTGAAAATCTCGACCCTGACTGGTCGAATGTCATTTTTTCTGATAAAGCGTCGTTCTGGGTATGGGTTCTCCTAAAGTATGCCTGGTCTACCGCCGGCAGTAGATTTCTTTAGCGAACCGTTAAACACCCAGTGAAGGTCCATGTTTGAGGATGCTAAAAAAAATTGGTGGAAATCATGCGAAAAAGGTGCCAGGCCATTCTGGACAACGATGGGGACTGAACCATTTATTAGGTGGTTGCGAATTAGTGTTTTGAACGTACTTTAATTAAAAAAAAAAACGTTCAAAAATATGCATTAGTTTCCGAAATATTGCGAACACGCTCTTGTTGAACAGACTGTAGATCATTATGAGGATATTTTACTGCGGTTACTTTGCGAAAATCCAAGAGAAGAGTGTTTTTTTGGGGAATGTAAAAAGCAGCCCACTGCATCGAGCGTGTATGTGTATGTGTTAGTAGAAACCTTATCGTCCGCTCAGGGCAATCTTCTAAATTAATTCAAGAGATGGCGCTCTGAACGTGTGGTCCTACTTTCACATTAAGATCCATTGGAGAAATAGTACAAATAAATTTAAAATCATTATCTTGTACAGTAATAGAAAGGAAACAGTACTATAAATATGAGAAAAATGTTTGTATTGATTATTAATTTACAAAAAAAAAAAGAAAATTAGTTTTTTACAATTTTAAACAGGATTTTTTACTTGTATATATTTTGAGCGAATATTTTTCAATTTTTAAAATGTAATTTCCACTTTTTGAAAACTATCAACAAATTATCGTCATTAAATACTGCTTTATAATTATTGTAAGTTAAATTTATATAAATAATAATAAAACATTTACTATATTTATTTATTTATTTATTTATAATAAAATAATAAGAAGTTTTCAAAATTATATACACATCTGATGTCGAGTGATTGCTGTTTTAAGGGTTTTAAGTGCTACATAATCGTGACATTTTCTTCCTGGCAGCATTTAATTTTCCTTCATCACGAATTTTTAACATTTCATTCTTTGTTAGTTCCCGCATTCTCAAAGTTAGGTACTCGTGAATTATTATAGAAATTAATTCTGCAGTGTGTTCCTCGCAGGGAAATGAAAAAATATTATTCGCTGTTACATCCTCTAGAACTAGTTGGTAAACATCGCAAAATTTGCAGTTTTCAACAAAAGAACGTTCAATAATCTTAATTAGATTGAACAATCGCATGCTTGGATGAACGAGACCTTCCTCGCTAGCTAATACATCCACTGGTTGTTTAACCATTAATTTTTCATCTTTTTCATTATCAGGGGAAAGGAAAGCAACTCTACAAACTGTACACTTGATATAACTTTTTAACCGCTGACACAAAATCCCAGTGCTGTAATAAATTATACAATCTACAACTTCTGGAAGTGTATAGTCATGATCAAGAGCGTTCGTGAAATTAGAGAAGTCACCATCTTCTTTAATGACAATGTTTAGCTTTTCTTTAATTTCGTTTAATGCCTTTGACTTTTTGTCTTTAGCCGTTCCATAAATTTCTTTGATCCTAGCAACGGACATTAAGGGAGAAGATTCTTTTTCAGTTGGGACTGAGCAATTCCCTAATTTTGGAGGCTTCAAAATACTAAACATAGTCAGTATTTTGTAAATCTGTAGAAACGTTGGAGTTGATGGATGGTCGTTGGCACCTCCAGCTTGTCTCACTGATCCGAAGAATCGCTAAGGTAGGATCGAGGAAAGTTTTGAAAAGGAAAATTAATCAGGTCTCAGGTTGTACACATTATTAGGATAGTTTTTCGTGAGGAAGGTGTTTCAGTTTGTTCCGTCTTATATATAAATTAAATGAATGTAAATTAAGTAAATTAAACTAAGTGAGAAAAATTAATCTAAAAATTAAGTTGTAGATTAATTTTCTATACAAATACGTAATCCTCATGAAAAACGTTTCAGCATCTGATAATTTAAGTTACACATATTCAAGTTCAATAATCTCAAAAAATGCTTTTACGGAAAATTAAAATTATATTTTATTTAAAAGAATATATACTGATCTCAAGCAAAAACTAAATATGTTTTCAATAAAAATGAGATTCTAGTAAATTTGGACATGTAAAAATATACAGAATTTTCATATCTTATTAAAAAATGATCAGTAATTATGTTAAACGTATTGGTGTTCAAGGTCAAAAATTTTCTTTGCAGATGCATATTTAAATAAGTAATTTATCTTTTGTAAAGATTTGGAGTTGAGGAAGACAGGAATTAAAAATAGAAAAATTAATGGAAATGGAAGAATAAAAGTTTTGAATGAAATTATGAAAAGAAATGGAAATCCTTTTCCTAACTTCATGTCCAAAAATCATCATGTATCGTACTTTCATCATACATGTTCAATTCCATTGGTTCTGTCTATAAACAAAATATTGATATATGAATACCAGTAACATGTTTGATAAAATCGAATAAAAATTCAAAAGAAAAGGAAAGTTACCTCCAAAGGATCCTGGTTGACTTTTCCAGTAAGCAGATACTCACAATCGTATTCTGTTATTAAATAATGAGTCAAGTCAATCGTTGAGCGCAAAGTTACTGTTAAACCTTCAGCAGTGTTGTCGGTTAAAAAATTATTCTTTGTTAAGATTCCGTCCTGAACTCTTTGTTCCCAATCATTGAGCCATTGCAAAAAGTCTTCAATTATCTTTAACAGAAATTTAGTTTTAAAATGTTATTAGCAATGGGTTTTAAGAAAACTGTAGAAAGAAAAGTGTGTATTAAAAGTAACCTTTAAATCGATACTTGACAGAGAAAGAGCTTCAAACGGTTTCAGATTGTTTAAAACGTCAAACAGATTGTTGAATTTTTCGCAGAAATCGGCCGTAGCTTTGCAACCTTGCAATCGTTTATCATATGCCTGATAATATCTCAAAGCTCTAGTCATAGATTTACTTAGAATCTGAAGGGAAAAACATTGTTGTTAAAAATAAAAGTTGTATTTTAAGTAAGTAAAGAATTTTAAAGTACCTGAACAGCATAAAATACTCTCATTTTCAAAAAAGAATTTAATACTAAATGATTCTGAGTTAGTTTTGGGCACAATCTTTTCTTCTCTGCTTTAGGCTTGTCCAATTCGTAAACGATATGAAAATAGTTCCAATCAATGAATTCCTCATCAGGATGCACCTTTAATCACATATGAAAAAGATAAGCTAATATATAAAATTTAAAAATAAAATTTTTACCTTCAATTTAGCATTTGAACTCTCCATACGATTGCGAACATTTTTTATCAGATGACAAATGTCAGAAAAAGCGAAAATCTTTCGTTTCTGATCCAACGGATGCACAACCCAATTGTTTAAATTCTTTTTTTTTCCAAATTCCCAATTCGCTCCATAATTTGCGGTTTGTATTCGCGCCATCACTTACGAACCCGTGGATGAGAGCTCTTGTTTTTTCAAGCATGATTATGGCCTGAACTATTAATTTTGCTAAAGTAATTCCTACTGTCGGACCTTTACTGGTAAATACAGCAATTGGCTGTGAATAGTCATCATACAAGGGCTGATACATCAAAACAAGGCCATGATCAGCTTTATCTTCAATGCCAGTGGAAGTTCCCTCACTTGTGCCAAAATCATGTAATCCTTTATAAGTCATCGTTTTTTGGTCTAATGTGATGCTCTGTCTTGTTTTAATTTCATCTAAAAGCAAAAGTCCATGTCTTTGCAATGGTGACTTTTTGGAAAAGTGTTCCTTTAAAACTTCCATAAACTTTTTGTCGAAACCACATGGAGTCTCAATCATGGATAAGTATCTAAATAATGGAGTAAATTTTTTTTTCATATTAACTTATGCATGCTCATTGCTCAAGCTTTAATATAAAATCTTTTTGAGTGGCTTTTCA
>CAJFCP010024892.1:6101-16432 GCA_904066005.1 Synergus itoensis | reverse complement strand
TGTAGCATTGAAAAAATTTTTGCAATGCATTTTTGGACCACCCTATTTTTCACAGCAAGAATGAGATATTTAAAAAAATATCTAAATTTTCTTCTTAGTCTTAAACATAAATTCAATCTGTCATTCGTAAATTGAAAATCTACCACGTACCAACCAAATTGACTAATCAAATTGACAGATCAAATTCAGAAGAAAATATTTTCTACTGACTATATTTAAAAATTTTCAAATAAAATTTCTATGGAAAAAAATCCTCAGTCACGATTGAAATTTGAACTCAGGTCTTTCTATTATAATAAAAAATGTCACTAGTTTTTTCCCTGGAGGTATTGCAACTTTCAGATGTTCAAACTTTTCCAAATATGTGATTAATAAAATTGATTTGAAAAAATTCTCAATGCACGTCACGCTTTGCGTGATTTGTTCGTAGCGCTTCGCGCTCTGTAGTATTTGGTCATCGAGCTTCAAGACTCAAGCATATTATTTTTGTAACATTATCTTATATTTCACGTTTTTTTGTCCAGGAATATTTATTTTTTTTTTACTTTTTAACAATACCTTTCACGATTAAAACGAAATTTACTGAAAGAGTAATGGAGAGTAGGTGAAATGAGAGTAGTCAAAGGGTCCGAACAACGAGAGTATTATTTATTACACCGTAGTAAATACGATCGAGCAGCGCGAAACTTGTAAGCGAAGTGAGTAGCTTGCACCGGCAAACCATGAGTGGCGCATCGGAAGAGTGTCGCACATGCGCAGTTTCATCAGCACTCTAGGCGCATACTGGTCGCTTTTTGGCGGAATGTTGATAGTGTTCTGATCCCGAAAAAAACTTAATTTTGCGTAGAAAACGACTTTCTGTTGCGACTAAAATTCGCAAATGTGAATTAGCTCTCGTCGCTGAATGCGCAGAGCTAATATTTGTTCTCTCAGACGTGATATATTATATTATTCAAGTCTGAGAATTTACGGTGAGTAACCTCGAATTGCGTGTCAACATCGGCCATCTTTAAAGCACATTCACGTACTCGACACCCTGCCCCACTGTTTGCTCCGTTTTTGTTACTCTTAAATACTTAAAATTATTAAATAGCTTCTTCCTAAACATTGCGGAGGCATGGCCTCTAGCAATGAAAATCAAAAAAAGGGGGGAGGGCCTGTAAAGACATCCACTCCGACTCCTCCTTCACAAAGTCCATTAGACGACATCGAAAAAGGCGCGAATTTGTTGATGTTCTACAAGACGAAAAAAACTGACGATGACAGGATTGACGACTCTTTCCAGACAGTTATAGACTCCAAGAAGCGTAAGAGAATACAGACCAAAAAACAACGCGTCGAAAATAACGTTACTATTTCAGACCTAGATTCAGAATCTGACGAATCAATTACCGTACAGCCACGTGACAACGCCAACTCTGACAATCTCATGGATTGCTCACAGGTAGTCATCCCAGAGACGCAAATGTCCTCATTTCCTGACGACTTGACCATAATTGAATCGAGCCAACCCGTCAATCGGCCGGGTGGCTCTAAAAATCCACTTAATAACAAGGAGCATGATCGCTCCACTTCAAACCCGAACCAGCTTCGGTACAGTGTCTTCGAGAAAGGAGAGTGCCCCATTTTTATTCAACGTGACCCCAAATCTGAGCTTTTTAAAAAGAATCGTTTATTAGCGGTCGTTTATTCCAAAAGAATTTTCCAGGTTTGATAAGTGATGTCCGTAGCAGCGGTTTCGGTAAACTTCGCGTTGTAGCAAAATCACCTCACGCTGCAAATACCCTCTTGAAAGAAATCCCGAAGAAAATCGAAGGCCTTGTCGCTATTGTCCCCTCTAGTTTCGTGACGTGCCAAAGTGTCATCCGTGGTGTCTCACAAGAGATCTCAGATTCGGAGATAGTTGAAAATCTCGAGGTGCTCGGCCCTTTGAGAAGCAGGACGGGGGTCATTGGAGTACTCCGACTTAACCGAAAAACCACTGATCCTGAGTCCAAAGAAATTAACATGGTCCCTTCAAAATCCGTTTTGATCACCTTTGAGGGTACGGCCCTTCCAGAAAAAATCTCCCTATACATGGCCTCGTTTCCGGTCAACCTCTACAACCCGGAACCTAAAATGTGTACCAAATGCCTCAGATTTGGGCACATTAGCAAACACTGCCGATCTGGTGTGCGCTGCGGCTCTGGGGAGGTTCACAACGAAGCGAAGCCATGTCCTAATGCTAATAGCTCCTCAAAATGCGCGAATTGTGGTGGTAATCACTCACCTTCCTACAAAAAGTGCCCGGAATACATATTCCAGAAGTAATTACGCGTCTTCGCTACAAAATACAAATTGCCTTTCAAAGAAGCTAAGTCTAACCTCAGATCTGGTAAGGGAGCTGAATATTCATCTTCCGCCTCGCCTCTCCCCAACTCTTCTCCAAAGTTTAACTTCTCAATGTTCCCGGAGCTCAACGATGCTCCTTGTCCCTTCTCGTCGGGGCCTGGCACGGGTTCACAGCAACAGCTCAGCTATTCCAAAGCTCTGTTAACTCCTAAAGATTCGGAGAAGGTTAATCCCCCATCACAGTCGACTGGTTGGAAACCCTCGAAAGCCTCCTCGAGCACGCATTCTCTCCAGTCATCTGGAGAGAATTCCCAGTCTGCTTCCAAACGGTTTTGCCCTCCATAATCAGCCTTAAGGTTAGCCATCGGATTCAGAGACAGCACTCCTATCAATGTCATGTTAGCAGAGTGTTGTGAACCCCCCTTCAAAAAAAGATTTTCATTTTTGGCTAAAAAATATATCATTAAAACTTTCGCGGATTTAACCATCCGCTTCCAGATATGCTCCTTTCTCTTTCGGATAAAGTTAATAGAAAAAATAAAACCAATATCATGAATCAATTTGTTCTTCTGAATGCATTTGAAAAAGTTAAAAATCTAAAACATCAGGTCCGTAGATCAGACTTACATCCTTTTTATGAATTTCCGTATGAAGATACACTTTTTGTCCCTAATATCATCTTAGAAATAGGTCGTCTTGTTCAGAATAGTCCCTCTCCTATATGTCACTTCAAAGATCTAGTGGAACGTCGGTTCCAGGACTATATGCACTTTTATACAGATGGTTCAAAATCTATCACTAAATCCACAGCGGGTTGTGCTGTGGTGTGCCCGGAAGCACAACTAACGCGCATGTGGAAATTATCTAACTTTGCCTGCATTTTTTCAATAGAAGCTATAGCAATACTATACACCCTAGATTACATTATCAGTCACCGTTTTGCCAAATCAGTTATTTTTACAGACTCCTTGAGTGTCCTAAATAGCGTAGGTACTAATAGTCCTGGAACTATAAATTCCTACCTGATATTTATAATTAGGAATCGTCTAGCTGTGCTGCATAATCTTAATTGCTTGGTTTCACTAGTTTGGATCCCAGGTCATAAGGGTATCCCAGGTAACGAAGCGGCAGACCTAGCAGCTAAATCAGCAGCTAAGGATGCCACTCTCCTCAATATTCCCCTCCTCTTTTCAGACTTCTTTTCTTCCGCCCAGAAAACTCTAGATGAAATTTGCAACAACTACTTTTTAGAAATAGGAAAAAATAAAGGTATCTTATACACTCAACGTTATTATAAATATAATAGAAAACCCTGGTTCTTTTCATTTAACGCCCCAAGGGAATGGATAGCCTCGCTGTGCCGTATGAGGAGTGATCACTATTCCTTGAACGCCAGTCTTGCTCGTAAAAATATTATAGCGTCCGGAGGTTGCTTCTGCGACCCAAACATTGACGAGGACTTAGACCATATTCTTTGGGCCTGTCCCAGATTTGATTCACACAGAATAGACCTAATAAAATCCCTTACAAAACTTCTAAAATGCCCTCCCCCATTTTCGTCATATCAACTATTGGTAAACCCCTCAATTAAAATTGCTTCTCAATTATTTAAATTTTTGAAAAAATCAAACCTTAAAATCTAATTTACAACCTGTGTTTGTTTGAATGTTCTATGTGGGATGAGGCACTGAAACGTGACTCCTTTCGCATGGAGTATTTGAGCGAGCATATTTTCGAAATTTGCCGCCCTGCTACGTAACAGTCGGGAAACCGAGTTGGCTGCGCGACCTCTCCTGAGTCGGCGCAGTCGAGTTCTGCCCGACTTCTGTCTGTTTCAGTTCATCATTAAGGGGGGGTCCTCATCAGTGGCTCACAAAAAAGGTGGTTTTTTAGGATTTTTTTTTAACATGAAAACAACAAGAGAAACAAATGATCTTTCGCGTATTTGTAAACATATATTTATATTACAAAAAAAATTTTTTTGAATGTAAACAAAATCAAAATGGCGGATTTATAAGCGATCCCGCGCAGCAGCTCGCCGCAGACAACTCAAACTGCGTGCATCATTCCGTCCGTAATTTTCACCTGAAACAAAAAATTTAAATACTTTCTTATTCGGAACGCTTTTCCGCAGAACATGAACCTTCATGGTGATAAAAAAGTTAAAATTTAAAGATTTTAGCGATTTTTTAATGAAGTACTCGATTTTTCGGCCTTTTTTTAGCAGTAAATTCGTTAATATCATTGTGAAATAAATTTTTTTTCATAGATTTTTACATTCTCATCAGAGAATGTATTAGTTTTGTGTAAAATTTGACCCCCCCATTTTTTGTCAAATGTCGACGTTTTGTGACCCCCTGAACCCGAAAAACATGTTTTTACGAATGTGTCTGTCTGTCTGTCTGTCTGTCTGTCTGTCTGTCTGTCTGTCTGTCTGTAGATTTTTTCTTGTGAGCACGATAACTTTTGACAGAATTGATCGATTTGATTGGCCTTTGGTATACTCTTTTAGTGTCCTAAAATGAAGGTCAAGTTCGTTACCCAGCCATTTTTGATAAAAATTAAAAAATTTGGATTATTTTTAAAATTTTTGAAAAAATTTATTTTTTAATTTACAAATTCTGTTTAAGGATATTCGTAGTACTTAAATAGTCGAACAATTTATCATCATGACTTTTTTCGATAGAACAAAAATTGTCAGACTTATAACATTTTGAAAATTCAAAAAAAGATAAAGAAAATTAAAATTTTAAGCTAAATAACACACGCTATGAAAAAAAGTTAAAAGATGAAAAATGTTCCTTTTTGAACGCCTTTTAAGACTGGTATAACCACTTTTTGAATTTTCTTGAAAAATTCTAAAATTTAACATTTTTAGCCAAATAACGTGATACGCGTTACTTGGCTAAAAATTTGAATTTTATATTTTTAAAGAAGGTTTAAATATCGAGCGCGAAGCGCATGTGCACTGATGAGAATGTGTTCCTTAAGGTCGATAGAACCTTAAGTAAATTAGTTTCCTTCTTCATTTGAAAATAAAGAAATTTAAATAAAAGTATATAGCAGCGATGAAGGTTGGTAAGCGAATGCAAGAGCGCGAAGTGTGATGAGAATGTGCTCACAATGGCACCCCTAGTTTAGGTTCAATCTATGCACAATCAAATTATCTAAAAAACCATGTATTTTAAATATGCATAGGTCATATAGTTTTTTTGTAATCGTGCACGCAGTTTTGAAAAACATGGTTTTCGGGAAATGGGCTTCAAAGTTTTCAGTAGAAGAAAAGTTAAATTGAAGGAAACTTACAGCCATAAGATGTTAATCAGCTATACCCGGTCCATATAGTAATCCTTCTGCTTCCTCGTAAAATCCGTTCTGTGCTTGTAGCTCCGCTCTACGTGCGATACGGGCCTCTTTTGAGGCGGCGGTGTGACGCGGTGGTGCGCGCCCTCGCTCGCGCTAGCTCGACGCGAGCCTCTTCTCGGAACTGTAATTCCTAAACTACTTTAAATTGGACTCTAGAACTTTGCAAAAATATTCTTGGATAATCATTTTAACGATTAAAGCAAAAAAAAAAATTGATTTTTTGAAGCTAACTGATGAGGACCCCCCCTTAAGGGGAGTTCACTCCCATTCAAATTGGTCATGACCGAATATACAAAGCTTTTATAAAGCAGGTATAGTGCCAACGAAAGAACACGAAGAAGAAGAAGGCGCATACTCGTACATATTTGAATAACCCCAACACTTACTCATTCAAAAAATGGTTAAGGGAGAATTTGTATATCTTTTTAGGACCAATAATTATGTTTCTTATCATTTTCTCTGTATCTTGTGTTATTTGGCTGTAAATTTTTACTTTCGTTCGTTTTTTTTTTGAAATCTTTGAAATATTATGTCACAATTTTTTTTTCATCGAAAAAAGTTATAAGGATAAATTGTTCAAATTCTTGAGTACTACGAATATATTTACATATAATTTTTAATTTAAAAAAAGTGGTTACTATGAGCACTTTGCATACTTTGCAAATTCATCAAAAAAAAAATTAAAAAAAAAAGAAACATTAAAAAGCGAGCGGAAACATATACAATCTGGAGAAAGTGAATTTAATGAATTAATGAATGAATACGAAGATTATTATTATTATTATTAATTATTTGTTATTGAAATATTACTATTCACTTATCTGGAAGATGTTTTAGTTGAGAAAATTTTTATCTGTGTCACAGTGATTAATTTTTGAAATTGATTAAGTTTTTTTTTATTAAAATTAAGAAATGTTTTACGATTACAATAGATTATTTTAAATGATCTGTTTCAAACATATTTTAAATTCATTGAATGAAAAAAACAAGATGTTTCTATGAGAACAAATTTTTAATTTTTATTAAAATGTTTATAACAATAGTAATTGTTGAGATATCGTCATTATTTGTTACGAGTCTTATATTCTTATGTGAATTTCAGCATTTTTAATTACAAAAAATTTATTTTGTCATTGAGCACCTCATCAATGTATTTTTTAATGTAATTTTTTTATAACAAGTAGCATGAAACTCAAGCTAATATGTTGTATCCACCACTTTGAATTTGGGAATTCTGATATCAAATTCGAATTCAGCGACTCTAAAAACGTTCAGATACTCATTTTTATAAAATTAAATTCATTTACAAATTTTTACATCCCCCACGCTCAATCATGCTGCATTTTAGTTGTCAAGCGTCGTTCAGCGAAAGGCTCCCTGCCAATTCACTGAACGTACTTACAGTGTTACCAAAAAACGGAGGCAAAAACGACTGTATCATAACTGCATTTGTTATACGATGGAGGTGTCAACGTACAGACTATATCGCATAGTTAGCGACACTAGCGCCGGTAATATATACTAGAACTAGCACCCCGATACTACAGATAAACAATTGACGTTGTCACCTCAGAACGTTTTTTCGCCAAATGATGTTAAACACCCCTTGAAATCGATTTACATCGAAAACAGGGCTAAACGTTGTCACCTCCGATTTCGGAGGTGACAACGTTATATATGAGGCGACTTCGTCTACTATATATTTATTTTTGAGGTGACAATTATTATGAAATAAATTATTTAATATTTAAAAAATTATTTCGTTATGACTTATAACAACATGAAATAAAATAAAATAAAATATTTTATTTATATATTTATTTATATTTTCGTTGGATTTGATTAAAATAAGCGATAAAATGTCAAATTTTGTGCAATCATAGTTTCTATTTTATTTTATACGCATCTTTGAGAACTTAGTAATATAATTAGCAATAGACTTTGTATCTAGTTTTTGTATCTTTTCGAAAAGGCAGATAATAATTTTTTATATACCTATGTCAGCGAATATATAAAAATCTCAGTCTAATACTCGAATTAATTTATAATTCAATTAAAATTTTGCAAATTTATTTCTGTAGATCAGTCATTTTTTTAACGCTTGCTGGTTCATCTTTCCCCTTTTTGAAAATTTGATGTTCTGAAGTCACAATGAAGCTTCTGCCGAGTTTGAAGAAATACTCTGCTCGTCTTCTGGTACCCAACAACCCCATGCGACTGAGAGTTTGGTTTTCATTTGTTTCGTCAAAGGTGGTATCAAAGTTCGAGGAATCAAGAACGTTGAGAGATTGAACAAATCCAAAAAGACTTTGTATCTGTCACTGAAATAAACATATCATGAAATAAAAATCTTATTTTAAAAGTGAAGTTTCAAATTGCATTGAATTCAGAAAAATGCCAGAGCGATTTTGAATTTAATAAAACAGTTTACACTATAGTATAAAGGTTTTACTAGCCAATATCCCAATCTTCGTTGCTAATCGGAAGCCAAGTGCAGAAAAACAGAATCAGAACCAATCAAAAGCGCTTTTTCCCTTTCACGTGAAGTTCTGATTGGTTATGCAACATACTAGAATTTTTTATGTAATGAAACTACTACAGTGCTAACTGCCTCAGTATAGGAAGATGGGAAATTAATAGAGTTGGTATTACCTCAAAGTAGATTTAAGGTATTGATATCCAGACGAGCCACCCGTTCCGAGTTGCTGTGATCCGATCATCCTTTGAACCATGATGACGTGATTATCTGGAAAAACCATCCATATAATATCTATATATCTACATTATTGCCTCTGTTTATTGTTTTATGTACAGAAATTTATACACTGATCTCTCGTAAATATTCCTCTGATTTATGTTCAATTTTCATGCTTGAATAGAAATATGGAGGTAGAAATTTGGAGATAGAAAGAGATAGAACTTTTCTATCTCTTCAATGTATCCAGTTTGCATCACCAAAACGCTATCCCTTTTTATCCACCATTTTATCCCCGTATCCGGTGATACCTACCTCTTCTTAGCTCTCAGCGTATCCCTATGCCTGGTAATATATATCTCTTTTTATTCGTCAGTCTATTTCTATTTCTGATAACATCTATCTCTTTCTATATCTTAGTCTATTTATACACATAAAAATTTTATTCCTTTCTATTCCTAATTCTATCTCCCTGGCTAAAAATTTGTATCTCTTTTTATTCCTACAGCTATCTCTCCCTTATTAACTTTTAATCTTCATTCTTTAAACATGCATAATAATTTTATAACTGCAATATTTTGTACATACAGTGCCCTACATTAATGCCTTCCCTTGTAAACATGTCAACCCAACCCTGGTTTCCATAAGATTCTAATGGAAACAAGGGTTGGGTTGTCATGTTTACAAGGAAAGGCATTAATTTAGGGTAGTGTACATATTATTTTAATCATACCACTAACGTATATAACGCTGAAAAATCTGTGTCTATAGGGAGTCGAACCCGGGCGCATCGAGTTCGCTGTCCTACGCTTAGTCCACTGAGCAAACGAAGGATTTAGGAATTATGCGATGAAAACAAATATCACTCATTCAAAAGAACTCTATCCCAGCCTATCTCTTATTTATACAACTCTATATTTTTCAATCTCTTTGTTAATATCTATAATCTATATCTTCAATTTACTCATTTATCTTTCGTCTCACCTTTGCGTTTTTAAATCTCTTTTTCAGTCGTTATGATCACTAACCTATCTCTTTTAATATCCTTATTTCTATCCCTCATCTATGCATGTTTATCTCTTTCAATCTCTTTGTCAGTATAATCACTAACCTGTCTATTTCAATCCCCTCTTTCCTATACAAGAACGAACGCGCGCGCCTCGCGCGCATTTACTTTTTCTTTTTTAAGTTATAATTTATGAAATTTTATTTCTTCTTTTCTGTCCGTCATAATTAATATTTGATTTTTTTAAATTTGAGTTTTATGGGAATAACAGTAGGGGAGAGGTGCTCACAGGGAGTCAGAAAAACTTCCAACTTGTATAGGTGATCTGCTTAAAATTACTTGAATAAGATATATACATAGAATTGAAGTCTAATCCTTCCTGTGTTTAAAACTGGAAAGATAAAACCCCTTTGATTAAGCATTTTAGAAAAAATCAACAATTTATAAAATGTGTCCTTTCAACATCATTGTACCTTCCAGAGTACACAGATAAACATTCATTATATTAAATAAATAAAGCTTTTGACTTACTTTTACTCGTTGATAAATTTAATTATTTAGGTTATCATTTGCAAAAACTATCAAGGATCTCAAATTATTTCATATTAACTACAAAATATATAATATTATAATGATCAGTTTTTAATGTTACATTTCAGGTTAATTCCCTACTGAACGTTGCTTTTTTTAATGTCAGTGATACCAACGCTATATATGCTTGGTTACTATATTACACTAAAATACCGCTCAAGTATCTTTTATGTACTGCCAAGCTGCCAACCATCTGAAAAAAAAAAACCCTCGTGGTTTTTGACAACGTTAACCTCAATATTTTCAAAACAGAGTCTTAGTGATTATTTGTGTACCCGGAACTTCGTTCACTAAATCTTGATATATTATTTAAAATCTATGTTTAAACCCAATGTTTCCCTC
>CAJFCP010024891.1:55314-101824 GCA_904066005.1 Synergus itoensis | reverse complement strand
TGAAACGTTTCATCGATTAACATCCCTAACTGTTTCTAACTCTAGTTGAGTCATATCGAATTAATTGTAGAAGGTTTTAATAACAATTGTAGAGTTGTAAATATTTTGTGTATATAATAAATATTTTGTGGAGAAACTGTTTTGCAAATTTCTCTTATGGTAAAGTTTACATGTCCTTAAAGACAAATTTAATATATAAATTACAAATTTTCTGCAGTATATTCGATACTTGAAAACCCACACGGATGTTTTCTTTGCCAAAATAGAACTGAATTCCTGGAAAGAGAGTAACGATCGTGATAGTTCTTGCCCCTTCAAATTCGTGGAAGAAGGGTTTCTTTGGCAGCTCACCAAGATTACATAATCTGCTACCCTCGGCCTTAACAGCTTCAATCGACCCTTAGAATTTGTTTGTTTCTTTCAATTTCTTTCATTCTAGGTCTGAGTAAGTTATACTAGTGTGGAAAATCAAAACTTATCAAGCCATCTCTCATTTAAAAATAAATAAACCCCTCTATTGAGAGATGATACAAATCTAAGAACGAAAAACTTAGGCAAATAAAAAAAAGCATTCCGTCGAAGCAAATTCTTATTCAAAATCAATCCGAATGAATCCGGTCAATCAGAATTAAGGGTGTTGGAGCCAATTTCTAATTTAAAAATTCTATTTCTTCATTTTACTTAACAAATATTAAAATTGGAATTTTTTCCCTCTGTAGAATTAATTAATTTTTAACTAGAATTATGTGCACAGAGCGAGAAAATATCTAATTCAAATATTTTTTAAGTAAAATGAAAGTACTCAATTTGGAAAATAGATTTTGAATTCCTCAACTTATGCAAAAATTATTGAAATTAAATATTTTTTCGCTCTGTACGCAGTTTTATATTTGAAAAAAGATTAGCGCTACAGAGCGAAAAAATATTTATCTATAATTATCGTTGAATAAAATGGAGAATCGAATGTTGAGCTTAACACATAGGTCCAACACCCTTAAAGTGAAATACGTTCAAATTTGAAGAATTTGAATTTTTAAATTATCAAATAAAGCTTTAAGATTAAAAATTAATTATATATTATGATTTTGTGTTCAAAATTGTATACTTTATTTATTCCGATTTTTTCGGATTGACCGGATTGGTT
Organism: Synergus itoensis; assembly: GCA_904066005.1. Classification (NCBI taxonomy): domain Eukaryota; kingdom Metazoa; phylum Arthropoda; class Insecta; order Hymenoptera; family Cynipidae; genus Synergus; species Synergus itoensis. The sequence continues at coordinate 100,680 of CAJFCP010024891.1, read as the reverse complement.
TGGATACAAATTCCGTAATGATCCGGAAAATTTAGGATTTTTTCGGAATAAATTTTAATCTAAAATTTTCGCCAGGATTTAGCTAAAAATTCGTCTACACAAAGAATAAGTTGATCGCTATAGGATTGTTCTGGGGTGTTTATGACGTCAGAGAAGAATCAATGGATGGTCAAATCTCTGCGCAGTAGAGTTGCATGTGTGCAAAGAAATAGGAAAAAGAAACAAAAGAGGAGAAAAAGACAGAAAGAGAAAGAGAACCAGGATATAATGAAGTCAAGTGGAAGGTGGAAGGTGGTTATTCCCAGGTTTACGCAGCTAGAAAGGGAGAGAGTGAAATAAAAAAAAGAAAACTCAGCAACTTGGTTGTTTTGTTTGGAAGGATGATCATCAGAGTCGATTGGCTCGATTCACAGACAAAGTGCTGATGAAAGAACCAAACCCTTTTGATTATTTATTTCCTAAAATTTTCTAAAAAATATTCTTGGAAACTTTGCTCTTGAAATATTTACATTTAAAATATGTAGACATTATCGCAATTCTATCATTCTATATCAAACAATTTTTAATCATTGGAATATTCTTGCAATACAAATGATACATTATTAAAAATGTATTTTCGCTCGACGCAGAGCCGCGGCGACAGGAAGTCTAGGGTTGTAATCAAATCAGTTAAAGCTGTTGGAGCCAAGCTCTAATCTAAAAATTCGATTTCTTCATTTTACTTAACAAATATTAAAATTGGGAATTTTTTCCATTTGTAGAATTAATCAATTTTTAACTAGAATTATGCGTACAGAGCGAGAAAATATCTAATTCAAATATTTTTTAAGTAAAATGAAAATATTGAATTTTGAAGTTAGATTTTGAATTCTTCGTTTTATACAAAAAGTATCGAAATTAAATATTTTTTCGCTCTGTACGCAGTCTTATATTTGAAAAAAGATTAGTGCTACAGAGCGAAAAAATATTTATCTAAAATTCTCGTTGAGTAAAATAGAGAATGGAATTTTGAGCTTAACACTAAAACTTAAATAGTTCTAATCTAAAAATCCGATTTCTTCATTTTACTCAACAAATATTAAATTTGGAATATTTTCCCTTTGCAGGGTTAATCAATTTTTAACTATAATTATGCGTACAGAGCGAAAAATATCTAATTCAAATATTTTTTAGGTAAAATAAAAATATTCAATTTTGAAGTTAAATTTTGAATTCTTCGATTTATGCAAAAATATTTATCTGTAATTTTCGTTGAGTAAAATGGAGAATGGATTTTTGAGTTTAACACTCGGGTCCGACGCCCTTAACACGCAATTAAATAAATTAATCATTTCGATTTCTATCAATTAAAAAGTAGAATTGATTCCAAATTTGGGGGAATTTAGTTTTGAATTTCTTGCAAATAGAAATAAACTTTGAGAAAAAAAAATTATATAAACAAATGAAATTTCTTTAAACAATTAAAAATTACTTAGTGTTGATAAATATATTCCACAAGACAAATAGTAATAATCTTTAATGAAGAAAAAAACAAATTTTTTTTTCAAGATATTATTTAAACACATTTAATTTCTTTAAGTAATTAAAAATTAGTTAGCCAATATTAATAAATATTACAAGAGACAAACACTTAATAATATAATAATAATTTTTAATGAAAAAACGAATTTTCGAAAAAAAATCGATTTGTTTAAATAATAAAAAATTACTTAAGGACGTTGGACCCAAATGTTAAGCCCAAAATTCCATTCTCCACTTTACTCAACGAAAATTATAGATAAATATTTTCTAGCTCTGTAGCGCTAATCTTTTTTCAAATATAAGACTGCGTACAGAGCGAAAAAATATTTAATTTCGATACTTTTTGCATAAAACGAAGAATTCAAAATCTAACTTCAAAATTGAATATTTTCATTTTACCTAAAAAATATTTGATTTAGATGTTTTCTCGCTCTGTACGCATAATTCTAGTTAAAAATTGATTAATTCTACAGAGGGAAAAAATTCCAATTTTAATATTTGTTAAGTAAAATGAAGAAATCGAATTTTTAGATTAAAACTTGGCTCCAACACCCTTAACCGATGTTAATATATAAATATTCCAAAACCCTGAAAAATTGTTCCAAAAATTTCAAACAGTGATCTTTTCCCATGCAAATTTACACGGGAAACTTCAAGTTTCAAAACAGGCAAATGTTAAAATCAAAATTAAGGGCGTTAAACCCAAGTGTTAAGCTCAAAATAGAATTCTCCACTCCATTCAACAAAAATTATAGATAAATATTTTTTCGCTCTGTAGCGCTAATCTTTTATCAAATATAAAACAGCGTACAGAGAGAAAAAATATTTAATTCCGATAATTTTTGTATAAAATGAGGAATTCAAAATCTAACTTCAAAATTGAATACTTTCATTTTACTTAAAAAATATTTGAATTAGATATTTTCTCGCTTTGTACGCATAATTCTTGTTAAAAATTGATTAATTCTACAGAGGGAAAAATTTTTTTAGTTTAATATTTGTTGAGTAAAATGAAGAAATCGAATTTTTAGATTAGAACTTTGCTCCAACACCCTTAAAAATTGATAAAGTCTACAGAGGGAAAAAATTCCAATTTTAATATTTGTTGAGTAAAATGAAGAAATCGAGTTTTTATAGTTTGGAACTTTGCTCCAACACCCTCAAGAAAAAATAGTGAATTTATTTTTTAGGATTTGGATTTAATTGGTAGGAATCCAATGATCAATGGATCAATCTAATCTAATCTAATCTAATCTAATCTCCACATTAGCTCTTCAGCATGAAAAGAATTTTTGCACCCTAATAAATATACTATAGTCTGGACCAGACCACAGTAAAAGTAAAGTACTATGTATAGTATAGTCTATATAACCCCCTCCACGCCCACGCACCGTAAGACGGCGCCATTTTGAATTAGTGGCCAGTGGACGCTCTGCCTAAGGCACGGGACGGTTCTCGGGGCACTCGGGGTTGTTTTGACGACTGTCAATATCAATGAATGGTTTTGTGTTGTATTTTTGTTTGTGATGAAGACAAAAACTCTAGGTGTTATTATTTTATTATGTTCTGTGTTTGAAAATTCATAGGAAAGGATTCCTTCTTAAAGAATCATTGCCGTCAAAAGCATTGCGATGTCTGCGATGCACAGGTACAGCTTGTTTAATCGATAAACGCGATAAAAAGAGGAGAAAGATGTCTGGCTTTATTTGTCCGCACGCGTACTCGAATATTATTATCTTGATATCGACTGCCACATATTTCTACTTATCTGGATTGTGCAATTAGGAGCACGAATAAAAGTGAAAGCTTCTTATAGTTAGGTCCTATTCTCAATCGCACGTTTTCGTGTTTTGACTTTTACTATTTCTTTAAATATGTCAAGGGTTGGAGTAAAGAGTGAACTTTAAAAACTCCAAAATATTACTCCGTTTACTCCAAAAACAAAATCAGTAATTTTTTTATGTAGAGAAATTAATGCCGCGTTTAAACACTTCCATTTAATTTTTATTTCTAACTTGGACAATTTTTCTCAAGGTAAATTTAACTATGAACAAAAATATTTCGTGTTACGTGATGGGAATCGTGGGACTTAACCTATAAAGTAACAGTCTCAAGGAACTTGTCAATTGTTGTACTACTTGTACTTGTACTACTTGGCTTTCTTTTGTTCTTTTGACGTTTTTCAAGAATGCTTTCTTTATTATTCTTCAATCAATAAGAAAATCTTGCAAATTCTTTTATTATTTTGAAATAATTTATTTATACTCTACATACTATTAATATTTTTTATTGGAGCACTGATCTTATTTGTAAACAAATCTGAGTCGAATGAAGCATTTCTGTCGTTTTCATATTCAATATTCAATATTTCAATTCAATAAGCTATATAAGTGAATAACTAAAGATCATTGAGCACTTACCTTTTTATTGAAATTTCTAATCTGGTATATTAGCGTCGCAAAACTATAGTTGAAATTTTAAGACAAAAACTTAGTTCCCAAACTGGACATTTATATTTCAACTTCCTGGACAAAATAAAAATTACATTTCTATTTGATTAACGAAGGATTGGTCAACTATTTTAAAGTTAGTGCTATAGGAGTGATTTCAATGCCAGGTTGTGACATAAAGTATATGTAAGAACATCGTATACAGCAAGATGTGTGCTAAAGTCAATGACAATTTTATTTTTAAGTCTAACGAAAGATGCAAATTAACACGTAGGTTTCGAGCTAGTCTACTTTTTCTTTCTTTTGAAAAATCATGAGACGCAGGTCCAGCCAAAATAATTAATTTAATTTTAATGAAGTTTTTATTTAAGTTTCTCATAGATTTTCTCCACAGTAATTAATATTTTTCGCTAAAACTAGGCAATCTGTCTCGTAAAGTGAGAGAAAATAAATTTACTCGCTTACGATCCTTACCACATATCCTTTTTTTTAGTGACTGCATATTAGGGTAGTTCAAAAAGACTTTTTTTTCTAGAGAGTCTCGATCCCCCCATTTTGATTCGAAATCCGAAAAAAGAAAGGTCCTTTTTTTTCATTTTGATTTTAACACGTGCCGGTTTTGACTCGAAGTTTCCCATGTAAATTGCATGGGGAAAAATCACTTTTTGGAGTTTTTGGAATAATTTTTCAGGGTTTCGGAAAATGTTACGGGAGATAATAGAGGCTTGTTGAAAACTATCCAACAAAGAATTTCATGTATTTCATATATGGGTTTGGCACCCCTAACACACCCCCACGGTGCCTTGAAAACTACCCTTAAAACGAAAAATGTCAATCTTTCATATAACCGGCCCGGCCTTCTGAGCGCTTTATTCTCGTTTTTTTAAAATAAAAATTATTTCTATTAATTTATTTAAAAATTTATTCATTTATAAAATTATTTCAAACCCATATATGAAATACATGAAATTCTTTGTTGGATAGTTTTTAACAAGCCTCAATTATCTCCCGTAACATTTTCCGAAACCCTGAAAAATTATTCCAATAACTCCAAAAAGTAATTTTTCCCCATGCAATTTACGTGGGAAACTTCAAGTCAAAATCGGCACGTGTTAAAATCAAAATTAAAAAAAAAATATGACCTTTCTTTTTTCGGATTTTGAATCAAATTGGGGGGATCGAGACTCTCTAGCATCAAAAAAATTTTTGCCATGCGTTTTTGAACCACCCTACTGCATATAGTCACGCCCTTTTTTTCAATGAAAATTAAATTAGAGTTATATCTTTCTTTATCCATCCCTCTTTCTCATGATGCACTTCTCCCTTTCTCTCGCCCTTTTTTCCCAGGAGGGTCGTGACGGTCAAACTGATAAAAGTCCCTTGCGTGAGGAAGTCACTTACATGCAAAGGTGGTTCACAGTTTAGGAAATTTGAGAAGGTGACTAAAATTGGGTTGAAGTTTCAGACGTCTAGTCTGACGATTTTTTTTACATTTATTGGAATAATAACAAAAAAAAGTTTCCACTGTTCCCAAAATGCAAAATATTTATTTATTTACTAGGAGCAATTTTAGAGAATTTAGAGGAGTTTACAAAAGATTTTAAATAATTTTAAGGAATTTCAGGAGATTTTATAAGATTTCAAAAATTATAAAAGGATTTCAGGAGATTTATAGTAATTTTAAGGGATTTTTAAAACAGTTGAAAAAAATTGTCAATAGATTTTTTTCAGAGATTTCACATAATTTCAAGACATTTTAACTGATTTTAACAAATTTTAAGGAATTTAAAGAGATTTCAAGAGATTTTAATGAACTTTAAGGAATTTTTATATATTTTAAACAATTTTAAGACATTTGCAGAAGATTTAAAAGTTTTTAAAGAATTTCAGGCAATGTTAAGGGATTTCGTTTGATTTACTCCACATTAATATAAATTCCTTAAAATTACTTAAAATCACTTAAAATGTTTTGAAATCTTTTGAAAATTTTTAAACTCTCTTGCATTCTTTTGAAATCCATTGAAATTCCTTACAATCACTTATCACTAAAATCTTTTGAAATCCCTTGATATTTCTTAAAGTCACTTCAAATTTGATAAAATCCTTTAAGGTGTCTTGAAAGCTTGTGAAATCTATAGAAATTTCTAAAAATCTCTGGAACATTCTTTTGATAACTCTTTCAAACTTTTATAAAAATGCCTTGAAATCTTATAAAAACTTTTGAAAATCCTTAAACTATTTTGAATTCTTTTAAATATCCTTCGACGTTTCTGAAGATATATCTTGAAATTCTCTAAAATGAAAAATCACTTAAAATATCTATAAAACCTCTTAAAATTTCTTAAAAACCCAGGCAACGACGGGTAAATTTCTACTAGTAAATAAATAGAAATAAAATGATTTTGGGAACTTTTTAGATATTCTTAATCCAAAAAATGCAAAAAATAAAATGAAAATTTTCGTCAGACTAGACGTCTGAAAATTCAACCCAATGTGACTAAATATCTATTCCTTGCTCAAATTCAAAATATATATTTAACTACTTGGACAGCCCAAAAGCGTTCAATATAATATAAAGTATAGTATATGTGTACATTATATACCTATATAAACATTTATAGTTCATAAAACTATATACAAGAATTGAAAGACATTAAACTCGTAATAAATAACTGTAATTAAAACGGGGGTGTTCCGCATATCGAGTATACGACCATTTTCGAGCTTGAACCTCCTTTGATTTATTACAAATCGATACCAATTTCTCCTCTTTTAAGGGCTAGACTTTGGGAAAAGTAATTGAGATGTTCCTACCATAAAGAGATTACTGTATTAATTTCTTTTAAAAAAAATATTTCTTTTATAAAAATAGGTGCAATTTTTACTCTGTTTGATTTGTGTCTGTGGTGACCTTCCATTCTCCATTTTACTGAACGAAAATTATAGATAAATATTTTTTCGCTCTGTAGCCCTAATCTTTTTTCAAATATAAGACTGCGCACAGAGCGAAAAAATATTTAATTTCAATAATTTTTGCATAAAATGAGGAAAAATCCAATATTTTCATTTCATTACAAAATATTTAAATTAGATATTTTCTTACTCTGTGCGCATAATTCTAGTTAAAAATTGATTAATTTTAGAGACGGAATTCATTAGGATATTAAAAGTTCGGATTAACCGCAATCACTCGCATTGTAAGTTCGGATGAATTCTGATTAATTTGGATTGACCAGATTCAATTTTAAATTATTTTGAATAATTTTATAGATGATTAAGAGATTTTAAATAATTTTAAATAATTTCAAATAATTTAAAGACTTCAAGTGTTTTCAGATATTTGACTTCAAGTGACTTTAAGGGCGTTGGACCCAAGTGTTAAGCTCAAAATCCCATTCTCCATTTTACTCAACGAAAATTATAGATAAATATTTTTTCGCTCTGTAGCTCTAATCTTTTTTCAAATATAAGATTGCATACAGAGCGAAAAAATATTTAATTTCAATACTTTTTGCATAAAACGAAGAATTTAATATCTGACTTCAAAATTTAATATTTTCATTTTCCTTAAAAAATATTTGAATTAGTAAAATGGACTAATATGCCTCTAAAGGATTTGAAAAGGTGTTTCTAGGAATATTTTTTAGATTTTAGGGGATTTTAAACTTCCTTAGTGAATTTTAAAAGATTTTGAAGAATTTTAAGGAATTTTATGAGGTTTCCAAAAAATTTTAAAGATTTTTATGTATTTTAAGGGATATTAAAGCTGCTCATAGCATTTTAAAAGTTTTTAAAAGATTTAAAAAAATATTTTGAGTAATTTTTCGTGAACTTTTAAATTATTTTAAGAAGCTTATAAGAATTTTAATAAATTTTGACATTTTAAAAGTGATTTTAAGGACATTGGATCCAAGTGTTAAACTCAAAATTCCATTCTCCATTTTACTCAACGAAAATTATAGATAAATATTTTCTCGCTCTGTACGCATAATTCTAGTTAAGAATTGATTAATTATACAAAGGGAAAAAATTCAAAATTTAATATTTGTTGAGTAAAATGAAGAATTCGAATTTTTTAGATTAGAATTTGGGTTCAACACCTTAACTCAATAAAAAGACAATTACTTAATTTCCACTAACACCCACAGCGTCTCAACTTAAAAATTCTGAAAGAAATTATTCTTTCAGAATATTTCTAAAATTCTTTATTATTTTTAGTCTCAAAATAAATTTATAGTGGTTGATTTATGCAAAGGAAAAATCGTTAATAAAGGGTGAACAGTTGAACACTCCCGTGAAATTTTGTGCTTCCCTTCCGAGAATTTTGCCATTCTCCCCCTAGGAATCCCGCCCTTTTAGCTTCGATTTCGATAAGCACACCCTTCGAGGGTGCATATCAGATACAAAGCGATTTCTTGGTACACTTTCACTATAGTACTATATATGTTGCAAATGTAACTTCAACCCTCCAAAATTTCAGCCCCTTTCGTAGACAAAACGAAATGTCCTCGCATTTTTCGACTGACTTCCTTCCTTGTCCTTTTGATAGTAGCAGAAATATGCCTTTAAGGGTGTTGGACCCAAGTGTTAAGCTCAAAATTCCATTCTCCATTTTACTCAACGAAAATTATAGATACATATTTTTTTGCTCTGTAGCGCTAATATTTTTTCAAATATAAGACTGCATACAGAGCGAAAAAATATTTAATTTCAATACTTTTTGCATAAAACGAAGAATTCAAAATCTGACTTCAAAATTTAATATTTTCATTTTACTTAAAAAATATTTCAATTAGATATTTTCTCGCTCTGTACGCATAATTCTAGTTAAAAATTGATTAATTATACAGAGGAAAAAAATTCCTAATTTAAGATTTGTTGAGTAAAATGAAAAAATCGAGATTTTAGATTGGAACTTGGCTCCAACACCCTTAATCTTTTTCCATTCCTATTATTTATACATTTTTCGTTATATTTGACTTTTTCCTATTTAGACCTACTTTATATTTAAACACATGACCAATTTTTTAATTCGCATCTGTTTGAAATATGCAGGATCGTTAACTCGTTATTTTAGTATTATAGACAATCTAGATATAAAGAAAAAACGAGTGGGAATGACTCAGTCATAGGGTTTAACCCCTTCGTGTTGCTCTCTGACCTGAAATGAACAAGGTGTTCGTTTTGAATTCTTAACATTAATTTGATGAGATACTCGCTTGATATTGAAACTCACTGATAATAAAAAATATTACACTGAAGAAATCAGACAATCCGAAAAAAAATTTTTTGGAAATTTTTAGAGACGTATTACGTATGTAACGTAATTTGAAGAAACAGAGTGGTTGCATGTCAGGGAAGTCAAAAAAATGTCAGAGGAAAAAAATTTATCAGCGAAATTTCAAGGAAATGTGAGTAGCTGTCAGGCTACTCAAGGATACTCCAAGGATTTCGAAGGATTATAAAGAATTTACAGGCATTCTTTTGAAATTATGGATTTCTAAAAATTTCACAAGATTTTCAATCATTTTAAGCAATTTTAAGAGGTTTCTAGGGATCTTAAGGGATTACTAGAGATTTTTATGATATTTAAAAAATTCCATGGGATTTAAAAAAAATGTCATGGAATTTTAAGAGATTTTAAGGTTTTTGGAGCCAAGTTCTAGTCTAAAAATTCGATTATTCTTCACTTTACTTAACAAATATTAAATTGAAATTTTTTCCCTTTGTATAATTAATCAATTTTTAATTAGAATTATGCGCACAGAGCAAGAAAATGTCTATTTCAAATATTTTTTAAATAAAATGAAAATATTGAATTTTGAAGTTGGATTTTGAATTCTTCGTTTTATGCAAAAAGTATCGAAACTAAATATTTTTTCGCTCTGTATGCAGTCTTATATTTGAAAAAAGATTAGCGCTACTGAGCAAAAAAATATTTATCTATAATTTTCGTTGTGTAAAATGAACAATGGAATTTTGAGCTTAACACCGTATGCCTCTAAAGGATTTCAAGAGGTGTTTCTAGGAATATTTTTTAGATTTTATAGGGTATTTTAAAATTTTTTTGTGAATTTTAAAAGATTTTGATGAATTTTAAGGAGTTTTAGGAGGTTTTCAATAATTTCAAGATATTTTGACGTATTTTAAGGGATTTTGAAGCTGCTCATAGCATTTTAAAAGGTTTTAAAAAATATTTTGAGTAATTTTGACGAAAATTATAGATAAATTTTTTTTCGCTCTGTAGCACTAATCTTTTAAAACGAAGAATTCAAAATTTTACTTCAAAATTCAATATTTTCATTTTACTTAAAAATTATTTGAATTGGATATTTTCTCCCTCTGTGCGCATAATTCTAGTTAAAAATTGATTACATAACTTCACAGAGGGAAAAAATTTCAATTTTATTATTTGTTAAGTAAAATGAAGAAATGCTGCAAATTCTAAATTTTGTGCTTTCTAAGTTTTCAAAAAAATGTATGGTAATGTCAGCTTCAACTATTAAGCTAGAAAACAGGTATCAGAAACTTGCATATTATTGTCCAAATAAAATTCTGCTTTACTAGCCAATTCCGGAAATTCTAACAATTTTATTATTTTTTTTTAGCCAGCCGATTTCAATTCCCATCTATTACTCAAATTGAATTCCTTTTTGAACCAGAATTAACTACTCATTAAGTGCTCTTGATCTAGCCTATTTAAAAAATTCCAACATTTTAATTTTTTTCTCAAAAACAAGCAAATTTCAATTCCCATACATTTTCTATTTTTAAACTATTACCCAAATTAAATTCTTCTTTACATCAGACTTAAGTGCTCATTAAGTGCTCTTCATTAGGCCAGTACCCTAAATCATAGAACTTTTATTTTTCAGAAAACTACTCCTAGGCGAATCCTCATACATCTGCAACTTCTATAACTATTACGAATTAATTAATTGTTATAATATTTAATTTTTCTACAACCGAACACCAATAAACTGTAATTATCCAACACTTTTCGGTAAAATCATAAAAATTAAGCTACATGTAAATTGAAAAAATTTTATATTTAGTGACAATTAATAATAATAATAATTAATAATAACTTATAATTTACTTATGATCTAATATTTACCTAAACTTCCCCGTGATGAAAATCGACGCAAATGACATTTTCAAGGACAAATTAGTTTAATTTTTATAATTTTACCCAAAATTGTTGGATAATTACAGCTTATTAATGTTCGGTTGAAAAAAAATTAAATAATATAACAATTAATTAATTCGTAAAGTATAATTTACTTTAATTAATAGTTTAGAAGTTGCAGATGTATGGGAATTGACCTAGGGATAATTTTTTGAAAAATAAAATTGACCTAATAAAGATCACTTAATGAGCACTTAATTCCAATTTCCTAATAGAATTAAAAAAAAATTCGAGGGATATTTTTTATTTTTAAAAGATTTGGTGAATTTTTAAAGGATTTCATGGAGTTTTAAACGATTTTAAATAATTTATGAGATTTTAAGGGATTTTATGGGATTTTGAAGTTTCTCATGGAATTTTAAGATTTCAAAAATTTGTTGGAATTTTAAAGAATAACATAGAATTTTAACAGATTTGAAATGTGGAATTTTAAAGGATTTCAAAAGGTTTTTAGGAATTTTATGAGATTTTCAGGAATTTGAAGGGGTTTTAAAACTTTTTTTTTTAAATTAAAGGATTTCAAATGATTTTGAGGAATCAATTTATTTAAATAATTAAATGATTTAAAAAGAATTAGGGAAACTTTCATGGATTTTATTGAATATTAAGAAATTTGAAGGGATTTCGCGGAATTTTAACAGATTTCGAAGATTTTCGTGAAATTTTTAAGAATTTCAAGATATTTCTACGAATTATAGAGATATGTACGAATTTCAAGTGACTTTAAAGTTTGTTTTGAAACTTTAATTATTAAAATTTAATAATTAAAAAAACTTAAAAACTTTAAACTTAATTATTATTGAAATTTTATTCGCATTTTCAATACGTTTCTGTCGGGGAAATTTGTTTAAAAGTCAGGGAAATTGAAAAATCGAATCTTGAGTCCACCCTAAGAAAATATATTCTGAAAAAATAACGAATGCACGCTTTATGAATTATAAGTCAAGAATGTTGTTTGATCTTTATTAATTTTGTTGTGCCAGTATCGAAACGTTTTTTGATTATTTATTATGTATTATTTTAATTGACCATAGCCTGGGATAATGGATAGGTTCGAAAGGAATTTACGTGAAATAAAACCATTGGACCAAGTTGGGATCTTATGGTCACATACCATACGTCTTACTGGACCAACTTATACAACACGTGCATTCCATTCAACTCGTCGTCGCCTCGCCCTCGCTTTTTAAGAGAAGAATGCCGCACTTTTTTTTTCAATTTTTCTAGTCTTTACCTTCGATGATGAATTTCTCTTCTAATTCTTTACTTGAATAAATTCTAATTGAAAATGATTATTTATAATTTATTTTCCAAATTAATCACTCTTAGAAATAGTTTCACAGCTTTTGCACAAAAATTCTTTGCTTAGTAAATCCTGCAGTGAATTTCTGAAAGATAAATAGAACTAGCTGTGAATTCTATCTCAGGTGTTTTTCATTTAACTGTATTTATATTTATATATTTAAGCTCAAAATTCCATTCTCAAAATTCTCAAAATTCTCAAAATTCCATTCCAGTCTCGAAAATCTCGCATACATTGTTGTTGCAAACCTGATTGGCTTTTTAATGACTTGAAGTTGAAAGAAGAAAAACAAACTAATGGCGGAAAAAAATTTCACGAAAACCTTTGAAATCTCTTAAAATTCGTTAAGATTTCTTAAAACTCTCAGGAATCTTTTGAATCCCTTATTAAAAATCAACAAAAACTATTAAAATCATAAATCTCTTAAAATCAAAATTAAAATTCGCAAAAATTTCTAAAAATCCTTAAAAACCTTCTTGGAATTTCTTTTAAAAATCATATCTGATTTGAAATTCCTCAATAAAATTACCTGACAAACTTGAAAATCCTTTAAACCCCATAAAATATTTTAAAACTAAAATCCCCTGAAATCTCTTAAAATTCGTGAAAATCTCTTGAGTTTTCAAGAAATTACGTCCTTTAAAATCTATTCTTATTAGAAATTCTTCAAAATTCGTTAAAATTTTTGAAAACATCTAACAATTCTTAGAAATCCTCAAAAAATTACGCGAAATCCTTAAAAAATCTACAAAATTTTTTAAAAAACAGCAAAATATTTTTAAATTCCTTAAAATTATAAGAAATCTCATAAAATGCAAAGAGAACCTTTAAAATTCGTAAATTTTTAATAAAACTCATCGAAAACTCTTAAATTCTTTTAAAATGCCTTAAAATCCCTTAAAATTTCATGAAATCCTTAAAAATCCACAAACTCTTTTAAAAATCAGAAAAACCTCTTGAAATCCCTAAAAATTTGATGATAACTTTCAAAATTCTTTTAAATTCTACGAAATCTGTTGAGTCATAAAAATCTTTTGAAATCCCTCAGTAAAATTACCCGACAAACTTTAAAATCCTTCAAAATACATACAGTAGAAATTTTTGGAAATTCTTTAAAATTCTACGATAATATTCCCTTTATATCCATTAAAATTTATTCACTAAAGTTATTAGAAATTTCATCAAATTCTATGCAGTCCTTTAATATTTCACAAAATCCTTTATATTATAAATCATAAAAATCCCTTATATTCTCTTAAAATCATTGAAAAATCCTCAAAATTCCTTACGATACGGTAAAATCTCTTAAAATTTCACACAAAATCTTCCAAATCCCTTAAAATTCGTTAAAATATCTTCAAATTCCTCCAAATTTTACAACATTCAAAATCCATTAAAATCATTAAAAATTTTTTTAAAAAATCTCTTAATATTGCACGAATTCCTTTAAAATTCCACGAAATATCCTGAAATCCCTTAAAATTCTACAAAATCATTTAGAGATTTTAAATTTCTTATGAATTTAGAAAAATTACTTGAAAATCGTCAAAATCCCTTAAAATTCTTAGAAACCTTTTGAAATTCCTCTCTAAAAAAATGGTGTCACAAAATGTCTTGAAAATCTGGGATACATTATTGTTGCAAATCTGATTGGGTTTTGAATGACTTAAAGTTGTAAGAAGGAATACAAAATAATCGCGCTTAGCGCGAGTGTTGGTTTACTATTATAGATAAATATTTTTTCTCTTTGTAGCGCTAATCTTTTTTCAAATATAAAACTGCGTACAGAGCGAAAAAATATTTAATTTCGATACTTTTTGCATAAAATGAGGAATTCAAAATCTAACTTCAAAATTCAATATTTTCATTTTACTTAAAAAATATTTGAATTCAGGTAAAAATTGATTAATTATATAGAGGAAAAAAATTCCAATTTCAATATTTGTTAAGTAAAATGAAGAAACCGAATTTTTAGATTAGAATTTGGCTCCAACACCCTTCAGCATAAACCATTTTGAAAATATTGAAAAATTTAACGACTACAAAGATTCCCCTATGCCCTATGGAGAAGCAAAAAGAAGAGATTTTTTCTATCACTCCTGTGTTAACATTGTTATAATTGTTCCATTCATGCTCATTTTTGTGTTTTCTACAAAGTCGTGACTTTCACATTGTAAAATATCCACTTGAAGCTATTTTCACTATAGAAGAGTCGGCAAAGTTTTTTGTAGATGGAAGGCTAATGTAAATTTGTTATGTGGAAGAATTGTTGGTTCTTGGCCTGAGGGATCTTGGACCCGGTTATATATGACAATTCTCGCGATTGTCCGAGGCCAAGAGGTCGTAAAAAACTCATCACTTTTGAACCTTTTTCTTTCGGCAGAGAGTTGAATGTCTCAAGAAATAAATAACCTTTGCAATTCCCCCACTTTGTTACAACAAACTGGGTCGCCAATACTGCCACAGGCGATTTTACACCAACTTACGCTCTCTAGCAATCAAACAACTCACAAAACAATCTTACTTTCGTTGAAACAAAAAAAAATTTTTTTTAAATAAAAAAAAAATAAAAACTTTGTAAAAGAAGCTTTTCATTCGACGAATAAATAAAAAAAGTAATCGAAATGTATCTTAATAGTTGATAAAGAAAATTCTCGAGTTCAAAGATTTTAAAACTTGTTTTGTATGATTTACACTTAAAATTATTATTAAAGGAAATAAATCTATTGTTGCACGAAGGCTAATATTTTTTTGTCGTTTCGTTCCAGTTAGCTGAAGTTTTCGAAAGGACGCCAGTATGCGCACCCCTGCTGAAACGGAAATGCTCTCCCTACCAGAGACTTACAAATTTGAATCTCAAGATACCACCACCGGAACCTCATCAGATGTCAACCAAGTTGTCTTGACGACTTCACAGCCGGAAACACACATATTCGCCAATAGGTAGTATTAATAATACCAGAAAAATTAGCTTGAAGCTAATTACTCATTTCAATTTATATTCTTCTATTCAAATTTTTAATGTTGATGTTTCCAGGTTTGGACGGCTTTCAATTCGAAGGCTTTCAATTTCAAGAATTACACAATTGTTAAGAATTGTTATCGTTAAGCGTTTTGGAGCCAAATTCTAATCTAAAAATTTGATTTCTTCATTTTACTCAACAAATATTAAATTTGGAATTTTTTTCCTCTGTATAATTAAACAATTTTTAACTAGAATTATGCACACAGAGGAAGAAAATATCTAATTCAAATATTTTTTAAGTAAAATGAAAATATTCAATTTTGAAGTCAGATTTGGAATTCTTCGTTTAATGCAAAAAGTATCGAAATTAAATATTTTTTCACTCTGTACGCAGTCTTATATTTGAAAAAAGATTAGTGCTATAGAGCGAAAAAATATTTATCTATAATTTTCGTTGAGTAAAATGGAGAATGGAATTTTGAGTTTAACTCTTGGGTCCAACGCCCTTAAGATGTTGACAATTTGTTTGAGCTAAATTCGAGCTCAGAGTGGCCACAAGACTCAATTTTTCTATTTCCCTGACATTTTCCTAATTTTACTCTGACTTTTAGACAAATTTCCCTGACAGAAAATTATTAAAAATGCAAATAAATTTTCAATAATAGCGCTATTGAAATTGTTTAAAATTTTCACTTTTAAAAATATATAAATCTCTTAAAATCCTTTAAAATACCACGAAAAATTTTAAAATCACTTAAAATTCGTAAAAATTTATAAAATTAATAGAAACTTCTTGAAATTCCTAGAAAAGTCTTAAAATTCTGGAAAATCTCATAAAATTTCTAGAAACCTCTTGATATTTTGTAAAATTTCACTAATATCTAACATATTAATATATAATATATAATATATAAATTAACATATTATATTATTATTATATTATTATTATTATAGTAATATATAAATTTCACTAAAATCTCTTAAAATTTCATGTAATCCTTTAAAATTTTTCAAGATCTTTTAAAAATCATAAAAATCTCGTGAAATACTTTAAAATTCCATGACATCCTTTAAACTTTCACAAAATCTTTTAAAAATTAAAAATATTTTAAAATCTTTTTAAATACCATGATGAACATTAAATCCCTTAAGGGCATGTGTAATTACCATAAGAGCAAATTTAGTTTTCTCAACTTTATGCTCGCAATAATAAATATTTTTTGCTACAAGTAGACCATTTACCTCCGTTTCATACTCTTATGGTAAAGTATCACATGCCCTTAAAATAATTTTAAAAATGTCAAAATTTCTTAAAATTCCTACAAGCTTCTTAAAATCGTTTAAAATTCAACGAAAACTTTAAAATCCCTCAAAATTGCTCAAAATATTTTGAAAACATTTAAAGTGCTACGAGGAACTTTAAAATTCCTTAAAATACATCAACATCTCTTGAAATCATTGGAAACTTATTTAAGTCCTTTAAAATTTACTGAAATCTCTTGAAATTCCTAGAAACACCTTTAAATTCCTTAAAATTCCACGACAATGTTTAAGATCCTATAATATCTCTGAAAATTCCATAAGGAATATTAAAATTCTTTAAAATTTAATTTTAAGGGTCAATTCAACCCTGTTCACTTTTTCATCGCCTATAATTTAACAATTGCTGGACCTTTTTACTCAAGAAAATTTATAGGTATATTTTTCAAGTATGTGGAAGTAATTTAAAACAAGTATAATTTTCTTTGAAGTCTGTAACATATTTAAAAAAATTCACGAAAAAAAAACATTTTTCAAAAAATAAAGTTTTATGGAAAAAAAATCAAAATTATAAATCATTTTTAAAATCAACTTTTAAAAATATTTTTGGCTAAAAATTTATGTTAGTACTCTTAACGTAAGCTTTTTAATTTTACGGGGTCAAAATGACTCCGTGTGTTCTCGAAGGGTTAAAATTCAATAAGGAATTTTTAAATCCCCTAAAATTTTAAAAATATTCCTAGAAACACTTCTTGAAATCCTTTACAAGCATATGGTAATTAACATGTGCCTTTAAAAATTGCTGAAATTTCTTGAAATTCCACGAAAATACTTAAAATCCCTTAAAATCTCTTAAAATTCCATGAAATCTATTAAAATTCCACGAAATTTTAATATCACAAAAATCGTTTATAATCTCTTAAAATTCCTAAAAACCCCTTAGAATTTCTTATTATTATTATTATTATTATTATTATTAGATTATTTTATATTTTCCCTGAAATTTCCTTGAATTCCCTGATAAATTTTTTTTTCCTGACATGTGGCCACTCTGGAGCTGAAATGAAAAAATTTAAGCTATCTCGTTAACACAATATGAATTTTAATCTAACTCATGTTTACCCATTCCAAAGTTTTTTAATTTACCTCTTCTCGCAATAGTGAATATCTTTAATTTAAAAACTTCTTTTCTTATTTTTTTTAATTTGGGTCATCTCTGTTTTTAAGGTATCCTAACGAAAGCGAGAATAAAAAATTGATGTAATAAGGTGGTATCAGTTCAGTTCTTTGTAGAGCTTTCTAGTGGAACATCATTGTGGTCTCAACCATTCGAAACTAACGGCAAAGCCTCTGTCCTTGATCCCTTCTCTGAAATTTCGACGAGTAAAACTCAGGGTCTTTATACAATGTACACCTGTCTGAACTCTGAGGAAGCTAAGTAGAATACATACATGGGCAGACAATATTGGTGTTTGATGAACTTGTGGAGTGTATCTGTAGTTATTTTTATACGTTAGGAAGGAGAAAGGATGATGTCCAACTAAAGACGAGGAATTTCTTAACACGGGAGAGGAACAATGATTATAAAGTGCGTCTTTAAGGATTTTTTATCCTGAAAGTAGACAACCTATCGTACCAGCAAGAATTTATGATCATATCTCATTGAATCTGAAGTTCAAATAAAATCTATATATATTATATAATATATAAATCTTAAAAAATCGGGAGTTTACTTCTGATCGCAATAAAATTAAAGTTTTCATTTTTTAAATAATTATCTATACTATATGAATTGGGTTGAAGTTTCAGACGTCTAGTTTGACGATTTTTTTACATTTATTGGAATAAAAATGTTAAAAAAAAAAGTTCCCAAGGTTCCAAAAACCCAATATTTTTATTTACTTATTAGTAAAAATTTACCCGGTGTTACCCGGGATTTTATGAGATTTCATACAATTTAAAGGAATTTTAAAGAGATTTTGAAGGATTTCAAAAAAATGTCATGGGATGCCAAGAGATTTTGATTGATTTTACAGGGTGTCTAGCGGACCGGGAAACCGGGAAAAACCCGGGAATTTTATTTGATCAGGGAAAAACCGGGAAAAACCCTGTAATTTCATTTAGGGTCGGAAATTTTTTGTATTTTATTGAAAAATATACTTTTTTCTACTTTATCTTCTTTTTATTCTATTTCTACTTTGTCAAATTAAAAAAAAAATTTTTTTTCAAAAATCACAAAACGGCAACTATAAATTGGTCGGAGGAAAAAACATTTGACCGGGAAAAGGCTGGAAAAGACCGAGAGAAAACTGGGAATTTCCAATTCTTTGATCATTAGACACTCTGTTTTAAGAATTTAAAGGGATTTTTAAAAGAGTTGAAAAGAGTTATTAAAAGGTTTTTTAAAAAAATTTCAAGACATTTCAAGAGATTTTAATAAACTCCAAGAGATTGTGAAATATTTGAAACAATTTCAAGTCATTTACAGAGTATTTAAAACAAAGAATTTTAAGTAATTTTAAGGGATTTCATTTGATTTCCTCTACATTAGAATCAATTCCTTGAAATTTCTTGAAATAACTTAGAATGTCTATTCTTTTCATAACTCTTTCAAACTTTTTTTAAAATCCCTTGAAATCTTATAAAAACTTGAAAATCCTTAAACTGTTTTGAACTTTTTTAAAAATCCTTTGAAGTTCCTTAAAATAAAAAAAAATCTTTAAAATATCTTGAAATTTCCTAAAACAATCTAACAACTATTATTTTTTATAAAGCAAAACATATGTTGTAATTATTTAATTTATAAAATATAAGGAAACTTTTTTAATAAATACTAGCAAACTAAGAGACGCGATACTCGCGCATTGTTTTATTTTTCTTCTTACAATTTCATTCAAAGTCATTCCAAATCCAATCAGATTTGAAACTATAATCTATTCGAGATTTTCGAGACATTTTTCGAGAGGAATTTCGTAGAATTTTATGGAATTTTAAGATATTTCGTGAAATTCTAAAGGAATTCATGCAATTTTAAGAGACTTTTAAGCGAATTCTAAGGGATTTTAAGAGTTTATAAATGTTTTGAAATGTTGAGGAATTTTAAGAGGTTTCTAAAAATTATTAAAGATTTCAACTTGAAGCGATTTCAAAAGGTTTGTAAGAGTATTATGGGGTTTTAAGAAATTTTATGAGATTTATAATAATTTTAAGTGATTTCAAGAGATTTTTCTGATATTTAAAAGATTTTGAGAGAATTTTAAAGGATTTCATGGAATTTGCTAAGATTTCCAATAGTTTTAAGGCACTTTACAGATATAAAGGAATTTTCAATGTTACCGTAAAATTTCAAGAATCTTCTGCGAATTCTAAAAGATTTTAAAGTTTGTCATTAAATTTTATGGAGAGATTTCAAAAGATTTTTACAATTTTTCAAATATTTAGTAGAATTTAAAAGGATTTCAAAGGCTGTACATTTTTTAGGGGCTTTCAAGAAAGTCGATTTTTAAAAGATATTGTGAAATTTTTATGGGATTTTAAGGAATTTTATGAGATTTCTAATAATTTTAAAAGATTTCAAGAGATTTTTCTAATTTTTAAAAGAATTTGTAGAATTGTTAAGGATTTCATGGAATTTGACGAGATTTATAATCGAAAAATTCTAGGATTTTTTTAGAGATTTTTATGAATTTTAACGTGGATTTGAGAAAATTAATGAGTTTGAAAATTTTTGTGGAATTTTAAGGGATTTGATTGAAATTTTAAAGAATCTCACTAGATTTTTATGATTTATAAAAGATTTTATAGAATTTTATGGAATTCTAAAAGGTTTTCAAGAATTTTAAGAAGCTTGTAAAAATTTAAAGAAATTTTTTTACATTTTTATAATATAATAAAATGATTTTAAGGAATTTAAATATTCTTCGTCGAATTAAAAAAAATTTCAAAAATTACTTTTGATTTGTAAAAGATTTTATGGAATTTTAAAGGATGTCATAATATTTTTTTATAGATTTTAAAGAATTTATAATATTTTATAGAATTTTAAATATATTGTAGTGAAATTTTAAGGAGTTTAAAAATGTTTCTAGGAATTTCAAAAACTTTCAGCGAATTTTAAGGGATTTCAATAAGTTTTCAATAATTTTAAGAGATTTTAACGCATTTTAAGAGATATTGAAGTTTTTTTTTTCTTTTTAGAATTTTGAAATATTTCGAGAGATTTTTAAAAGATTTTGTGGAATTTTGAAGGATTGTAGGAAATTTTAAGAGATTTTTAGGAATCTTAAAAGATTTTGAAGTTTTTTGTGGAATCTAAAGGATTTTAAATGATTTTGAGAAATTTTAAAACAATTAGTTAAAATTTAAGGGTTTTCATGAAATATTAACAAATTTTAAGGGATTTCATCGAATTTTAAGATGTTTCTAGGAATTTCAAGAAATCTCAATGAATTTTAAGAGATTTTCCAAGGTTGTCGGAAATTTGAGAGATTTTTACGAATTTTAAGTGTAGTGAAGTGATTTTAAATTTTAGAAGATTTAAAGTGATATACGAAATTTTTGAAAAATTTCAATAGTATTTTTACCTAAAATTTATTCGCATTTATTATAAATACTTTTCTGTCAGGGAAAGTCTGAAAGTCAGGGAAATGTCAGGGAACTAAAAAAATTGAATCTTGGGGTCACCCTATAAAAATAAAGTGTAAAATGATTTTAACAACTTTTTTCATATTTTTAATCCAATAAATATAAAAAATATATATATAAATAAAGTTCGTCTGACGAGATATCTCGGTAACTTCAACCCAATACTATATAATAGAAATTATTTTTATTTTGTCCATTTTATAAAAAAAAAAAAAACATTTTGCAATTTTGTGCTCCATTGTGTTACAGGATCATTAGAATGAAGGTCATGAATTAAAAACAATATTTTCGCTTTGCGATAAATAGAAATATCTCACTTGTGTTAACCAGAAAAATAAAAATGCTTAACCGAAAAAAAAACTGTCGAAATGGGGAATTCAAAATCCGCCGAATCACCATCCTGATTATATAATCTGGAGTTTATAAAACAAAACAGAAAGAGACCCTACAGTTTTAAAACGAAGGCTTAAGGAGAAAGGAGATTCTGTTAGTTTCTATAAAACGAAAATAAAATTAAATTTATATAATAAATAAGTCTCAACTCCGAACAGTTTTCTCACGTCTAGGAATAAAATAAACGTCTCAAATGATATAAAAAAAAAAGAAGACAATACAGCCAGAATTTCTAATGACCAATTATTTTTGTTTTAGTTTTCTCGTCAATTAATTTCTGAGTGTAGACAACTATCAATTTCAAATGATAGATTTCAATTACAACTATTCAATTTCTAATGACCAATTATTTTTGTTTTAGTTTTCTCGTCAATTAATTTCTGAGTGTAGACAACTATCAATCGAGAAAGGAGATGATTAGTGATTAGTGTTGCTGATTCGCCAATGTACGCCTACCATAATACGACGATACAGTTATTGGTATGCATATAGGATCGCTTCGACATTTCGACAGTACGAGTAGCAACAACATCGACCAACACGTGCCAGCTGAGTGTTTGAATGTATTGGTACCCAGGAGAGCAGGGAGCAGCAGCAGGGAGTTTAGATAACCGGTCATACGTACCAGTATGTGCGATCGGTGCACTGGTACGGTTGTACATGTTGCTCGCACTTTATACGTTCCACCAATAACCGCTTTTGTCATTAAAACGCGAACCGCGAACCTTCTCCAGATCGTGGTATCCATTCACCTTATACACCTTCCTTCTACCGTATGTTCAACGAAAAAGAATGGTTTTTGCACGACTTTTCGTCAGGAAAACGGAAACCCGGAATGACGAGCAAAGCGATACACCAGTGCCAGGAAATGTTGCTACGAGGTGAGCCCGAAGGCTATGTTGTGGAATGCGGCTCCTGATATAATACCTCGTTCGTCAAAGGCTAGGACTTATGACTTTTCGAACTCAAGTACTGATAAGAACACTTGGAGAAGAACACTTGGTTCCAATCAACGAAATCATTGGCTCTAGCTTCATCTCTTTGGGAAATGATATCTTCACATTTGACCCTAAAAACTGATTTTTTTTTTTTTTGAGGGGGGCAATGAGACTTGAAAAACTGCGGAATTTCTAAGCGGAAAATCCTGGTAAAAGCAAGACTGAGCGGCAGCATCGACGACGAAACACTAGTGAGATGATTGAGATAAGATAACAGCTCTTTTTGCTTTCATTGCGTTTCTGCTTTGTTTATGATCTGAGGCAATGAAATTGGAGAGTTGTGGATTCTTGATGAACTGGGATCGACGGGGGTCTTGATACATTTTTTGAATTGAGTTTCTTAGTTGAAAGTCGTGGTGAGGATGCGAAGATACGGATATTTCAAGTCCAAGTCTAGACAATTTGAGAGATATGGGAAGGTACATCTTCATTTTTACTCTGGTTTTTTTTTCGGAACAAAGTATTCTGGGAAATTTCATAAAAGGAATATAAACTAAAATGAGAGCCATGTTTTTGTCGAGATTTAAAAATATTTTGAGCACGCTTAAGGATGATGAAATAGTCACGGATTAGATTCGTGACTACTATTTGATTAGAAAAATAGAAATTATTTTCATCATGATCGTTTTATCCTAAACGTTATTGGACTTTGATATCATCTGATGATCATTTTTTATTAAAAAACGCAAAATAAAAACTGGTGATCTTACTTTACCTCATTATAAATCTCGCTTACTTGAGAGTAGTAGTGTTTTTAGAATTCACGCTTTTATTATCGTTTGAATATTTTTATAACACTGGCTGGACTTTGAGACGTTCCGAGAAAATTGTCGCTATCTTCAACCTCTCTAACTGTGCATTTTTTAATGCACTACAATTTTCGTCGCAATTCGCTTGACCTGCTGTGTGTTATGTTTTTCCGTATCTAGACGAGTCTTTTCAGATCGATATTTGAAAGCTAGAGTCTTAAAGTGACGTTGAACGTGAACCTGGTTACGAGAGAGCTATTAGCTATCAGATTGAACTTCTACTTTAAACTTTTTTATTAGGTTTCTTGCGTTTATTCATTTATCGATTTGCTTCGAAACTGAGTGCTTTTTTCTGGTTAAGACCCACGTGGCGTTAGGTTTAGTCTTGAGGAAACGTGATGCAATTGACGTAATGTACTCTGCAGAAAGAAAGAACAGGTGTAACTACCTACGTCACATTTGTTTACATAGCCTTTCCAACTTCTCAAAAAAATTTGGTTTAAATAGACCACATTTTTTTTTAATTAGGTGTAGATATTTAAAAATAAAGATGAATAATTGACGATTGTTAGCGGAATAAGTTTTTTTTAATTATAATATATTCAGGCGTCAAGAGAATTAAATACTGTAGTAAATCAAATGTAGATGAATTCTCATTTATTTCTATGAGTAATGTAATTATTTTTAAAAATTCAATGAAAACTCGTACCGATCGATTTTCCTACTGATAGATTTAGTTTAAAATCTATAGTCAAATGACTGCAATAATTAATCTTAATTACGGACGTGAGAAATGATTTAAGGACGTTGAACCCAAGTGTCAAACTCAAAATTCCATTCTCCATTTTACTCGACAAAAATTATAGATAAATATTTTTTCACTCTATAGCACTAATCTTTTTTCAAAAGTAAGACTGCGTACAGAGAGAAAAAATATTTAATTTCGATACTTTTTGCATAAAACGAAGAATTCAAAATCTGACTCCAAAATTCAATATTTTCATTTTACTTAAAAATATTTGAATTAGATATTTTCTCGCTCTGTACGCATAATCCCAGTTAAAAATTGATTAATCCTACAGAGGGAAAAAATTCTAAGTTTAATAGTTGTTGAGTAAAATGAAGAAATCGAATTTTTAGATTAGAACCTGGCTCCAACTCCCTTAATTCTTTTAAATCTGTTAAATGTCTTGAAATCTATTAATTTCTACAAAATATTTTGAAATAACTTGATTTTGAAACTCCCTATTTACAATAAAGGGTGTTGGACCCAAGTGTTAAGCTCAAAATTCCATTCTTCATTTTATTCAACGAAAATTATAGATAAATATTTTTTCGCTCTATAGCACTAATCTTTTTTCAAATATAAAACTGCGTACAGAGCAAAAAAAAAATTTAATGTCGATACTTTTTGCATTTTACTTAAAAATATTTGAATTACATATATTCTCGCTCTGTACGCATAATTCTAGTTAAAAATTGATTAATCCTACAGAGGGAAAAAATTCTAAATTTAATAGTTGTTGAGTAAAATGAAGAAATCGAATTTTTAGATTAGAACCTGGCTCCAACACCCTTAAACTGTTTCGCAAATTGAAAATTTTGAAACTGGGAAAGACTCCGTAAATGGAAACCATTTTCGGGATCGAAACCCGTGAAAATTGTTTTATTTCTGCAAATTAAATTACATTTTTTATTGGATAGAACTATATTCCATTTTCATTCCACTAATTTTTAACTTTTAATTTTTTACAGTATGCTCTGCATCCAAGAAGAACTGGAACAATTGGGTGGTGGTATAGCAGGAGGACCGATAATCAGTGCTCCCCACGGCCACGGATCTCAATTACCTGACAGTAGTCACACTCACTCAGAGAGCAACAGCAACAGCAACTTGAGTGACACTGCTACAAAATGCAACACTGGGTCAGGAACCTTGGACGTCGAAAGTTCCAGCTTACTCGACAAAATGTTGGGATGTATTCGGCCTGCATGGTCCGCCTTTGTCTCAAAAGCGGTCGCTAACGACAAGATAAAAGGACAAAGTAAACTTCCTACCACTTTTATCTGCAATATATAGTAAACCTTTAATTTCCATATATCTACATCCCTAAATGTAAAGGTCATGTTTAATATTAATACGATTATCAATTCTAATTTTAGCTGACGACTGGGAGATCCCTTTCGAATCCATCAGTGAACTGCAGTGGTTGGGATCCGGAGCTCAAGGTGCCGTATTTAGTGGAAAGTTAAATAAGGAAATTGTAGCTGTTAAGAAAGTGAGAGAGCTACGTGAGACTGATATAAAACATTTACGGAAACTCAACCATCCAAACATCGTGCAATTCAAGTGAGAAAACCTTCCTTAACCAGATTGTCTACTGTGCGGGAATTTAAGGGCGTTGGACCCATGTGTTAAGCTCAAAATTCCATTCATCACTTTACTCAACGAAAATTATAGATAAATATTTTTTCGCTCTGTAGCGCTAATCTTTTTTCAAATATAAGACTGCGTACAGAGCGAAAAAATATTTAATTTCGATGCTTTTTGCATAAAACGAAGAATTCAAAATCTGACTTCAGAATTCAATATTTTCATTTTACTTAAAAAATATTTGAATTAGATATTTTCTCGCTCTGTACGCATAATTCTCGTTAAAAATTGATCAATTCTACAAAGGGAAAAAATTCCATTTTTAATATTTGTTACATAAAATGAAGAAATCGAGTGTTTAGATTGGAACTTGGCTCCAACACCCTTAAGGAAATCCGGGAATTTCGTGGGCAAAATTGACTAAACACTCTGTTAATATACAAAGGGAAAAATTTGAAGCACTAATCGAAACTTTTATATTTTTTACAGAGGTGTATGCACGCAGGCACCGTGCTATTGTATAATAATGGAATTTTGCCCCTTCGGGCCCCTCTACGATCTGCTACGAGGAGGAGAGCGTGTGCCTCCTGCACGACTTGTCTCTTGGGCAAAGCAAATTGCGGCTGGAATGGCTTACCTTCACAATCATAAAATAATCCACAGAGACCTTAAGAGTCCGAACGTCTTGATCGGACGCAAGGAAATAGTAAAAATTAGTGACTTTGGAACAAGTCGAGAGTGGAATGAAATTAGCACCCGAATGACTTTTGCGGGTACCGTTGCTTGGATGGCTCCAGAGATTATTAGGAATGAACCTTGCTCAGAGAAGGTTGACATATGGTCCTATGGCGTAGTATTATGGGAGTTACTCAGTGGGGAAATACCCTACAAGGATGTGGATTCTTCCGCTATTATTTGGGGCGTGGGAAACAATTCGCTCCATTTACCAATTCCTGCCAGTTGTCCTGAAGGTTACAGATTGCTTGTGAAGCAGTGCTGGTCAGCAAAACCACGAAACAGGCCCTCCTTCAAGCACATCGAGATTCACCTGGGTATTGCAGCCGAGGAAGTGCTTTCAACTGAACCTGAGGAGTATTTCAGAATCCAGCAAGCTTGGAAGGAGGAAATCAGAGTGCACATGAAGCAGATGCAAACCAGCACATCTACGACACCGAGATTTGAGGCGGATCTGATAAGAAGAAGGGAAGACGAACTCAGACATGCGCAGGATATCAGAGAACATTATGAGAGGAAGTTAGAACGCACTAACAATCTCTACTTGGAGTTGAGTGCTGTTTTGC
Source organism: Synergus itoensis (assembly GCA_904066005.1). NCBI lineage: Eukaryota > Metazoa > Arthropoda > Insecta > Hymenoptera > Cynipidae > Synergus > Synergus itoensis. The sequence goes on along the minus strand of CAJFCP010024891.1, from coordinate 73,533 downwards.
TGCAGTTAGAACAACGTGAACGAGACGTGATAAAGAGGGAACAACATTCGGGATATAAACAATGTAAGAAACGTCTTGTTCATCCACTGTTGAAGGCACAAGAGAGACTTCATCGAAGAAGAAATCTTACTCTGCAAGTGTCTACTTCTTCGACTCCAACGACACCACCTTCACCTACAGATTCCCTCCAGAGTCCAATGAAGGCCACTCTTTGTACTCAATTAAACAACTATAATCAACCCGAGAGTGTCTTGGTGCCAAGCAGTAGTAGTTTCAAGCAGAAGAAGTACCGACATCGCAGAGTAGGTTCCGGTTGCGGAGTCAGTTCAAGTCCTAAATCTAGTCCTCAACGGGAGAGAAAGAGCACAGAAGTCTCATCTAGATTGGTTGATAGTGAGACCCAGACTGACGTACTGGACATCAACGAAGAGCAATTTAATCCAAGTATTATGGTGAAACCTTTCGAGAAACTCAGTTTAAATCCACCTTCGAAACACGTTTTGTTAGAGTCGACTACAGAATGCCAGAATGGAAATCCCTCTATGTCTGATGAAGATTATAGAATGCACTCTATCTGCTCAAGTCCCGAGCCTTCGAGTGAAAATCGATTGAATGGAAATGAACAGCTTAGGGATTGCAGTGACGACGATCATCTCGAAACACTTGGGCGAAAGGTCAGCGAGATTCTGAATGCTAATCGACATGTTTCCCCGATGGATAATGGAAACTGCAACGACGTTATTATAACTCACACGTAAGAGAAATTAGTATTCATTTTTAAGTTAAACTAGCAAAACAACACGCGCGCTATGCGCACCATTGTTTATTTTATTTCTTAACTTCAAGTCATTCAAAAACTAATCAAATTTAGCTGAGAGGAGTTTCAAGAGGTTTCTAGGAATTTTAATGGATTTTGACAATTTTCAAGTGATTTTTACGAAGTTCTAAAGATTTTTAGGATTAAAAGATTTCGTAGAATTTTAAGACATTTCAGTATATTTCGTGAAATTTTATCGGAATTCATGAAATTTTAAGAGATTTTTTAAAGCTAAGGAATTTTAAGGGATTTTAAATGTTTTGACATTTTGAGAAATTTTAAGAGGTTTCTAAGAATTTTAAAAGATTTCAACGAGTTTAAACGATTTCTAAGGTTGTCATGAAATTTTAAGGGATTTTAAGAGAATTCAAACGATTTTTATGATTCTTAAAACATTTTGTGGAATTGTCGTAGAATTCAAAAAATTTCAAGAAGTTTCTGGAAATTTTAAGAGATTTTAAAAGGTTTCAGAGAATTTCAAGGGACTTTAAGGAATTTTAAATGTTGTAATAGAATTTTCAAGAATTTTAAAAGAAGTCAAGAGATTATAATAATTTTAAAAATATTGTATGTAATTTCTAAGCATTTTGTGAAATTTTATGAGATTTCTATTAATTTTAAGGAATTTTCTGATTTCTAAAAGATTGTACAGAATTTTAAGGATTTCATGGAATTTAATGAGATTTCTAATAATTTTAATGGACTTTAAAGGATGTAAAGGGAATTTAAATGTTATCGTAGAAGTTCAAGAATTTCAAGAAGTTTCTGGAAATTTTAAGAGGTTTTCACGAATTTGAAAAGATTTCAAGAGATTTTTATGAGTGATGGGTGATGATGTGATGGGTCAAAAAAAATCGATTTTTTTTTGCACAAATCGCTTCCTAAACACATCTGGAATGTGTGTGTGAAAGGATTTTTGGCAATTCGGATTTGTTAAGAAGTGGCAGATATAGATAGTAGCAAACGCATTCGTGTTTTTATGTTCGACAGTTCACAAAAAAAAAAAAATATTCAAAATTTTGACTCAATTTTAGTACCGGCTGTAGCCGCAGATCTACCAATTAAAACGGTCGTTGATTTTTTTAATTTCAGATCAACAGAACAGATGGAATCGTGTTGACCATCCCCCAACTTTTTTTTTGACACGGATGTCAATCCAGATGTCTACAGTCGATTTGACTGTACATTTTAACGTAAAAAAATTTATAATGACTGTTGAATAGTTCGTAAATATACCCTAAAAACCAAACAATTTGGTCTGTATTATTCGTCACAAAAAATTCAGAAAAAAGTGTAAGAAAAACGCCTGTCACATGAGACGACCCCCTTAAAGGATTTTAAAGTTTGTTAGGTAATTTTATTGAGGGATTTTAAAAGAATTTCTATACGTGTATGATTTTTAAAAGATTTTGTAAAATTTAAAAGGGTTTTGAGGGTTGTTGTAAAATTTTAAGAGATTTTATGAGATTCTTCTAATTTTTAAATGGTTTTGTAGGATATTTAAGGATTTTGTGGAATTTAATAAGATTTCTAAGGATTTTAAGAGATTTAAAATTTTAAGAAATTCCAAGAGGTTTTTAGGAATTTTTGGGAATTTTAACTTGGGTTTCAAGATATTTGTGATTTTAATGGTTTTTGTGGATTTTTAAGAGATTTCAAGAGGTTTCTGGGAGTTTTAAGAAATCTTCCAATCTATCTAATCACGGATCACATATTTAAAAAAAAAATTTTAATATTTATTCAATTATATTTTTAGGAGGATAAAGGAGGACGTACTGAGACTGCCAGGACATTTTTGTGGAATTATCCTAAATGAATCAGATCAAGAGAAATCCGATAATCTTCTTGATTCAAGTTCAAACACAATTGTCAATCAAGAAGAAGAAAGGGAAGAAGAAAGTTGGTCAGATGAAGAAGGGGAGGATCCAAGTTACACCTACAATTATTCGCTACGAAGAAGAAGGTATAATTTAAAAATATCTAAAGTAAGTGTACATACTTACTTTAGATATTCTAAAATTATACTATAGTACAATATTTTTAATGTTTGAAAAGTTTATCTATTTAAATATTTTTTTCTCTCTAGCATTGCGAGGAGACCAATTGGTCCAGGATGTAGAGTAAGAAGATTCAAACAGACAATGACTACCGTCAAAGGTGTTTTAGTATCTGACGAAGAAAACACTTCCGAGTACTCTCATCCTCCATCCAGTCAGTCCTCTACTCTTGAAAGCAATCCCGAAGTGCAAAGGGCCTTTCGCAATATCCACCATTCTCGTAAGAGAAAAAAGGAAATCGACGATGGAACAGATTCGTCAAGTCAATCCGAAACGGATGAAGTTAGCGAAATTACGATTGCATCACAACGAGCAAACGCAAACTTGAAGATAGAAAGCAGAGTCTGATTTAGATTTTGAAAGTATAAAAAAAAAACTTCTCTTGCGTATCGTTCATAAGTCTCGCGGTAAAAAATTGTACCCAGCAGTATTTTGAAGGAGCTTCTCTTACAATGAACCTCATCGATAAGGTTTCTCTTCTGTATCAGAAATTAATCTTAAGCTCGGGAATAATTTTCGAGACGTAAAGTGATAAGCTCGTATTAAGTAAGATTAGCTAAGAGATTGTCAAGTGTTGTGAATATAGTGTAAAGAAGAATTGAATTAAAAATAATGTAATGTTTATTCAAGGTCAGCGAGAAAGTTGAAAAAAGGTCAGACATCTATGTACTATTTCTAGAGTTCACATTCTCTTTTTTTAAAAGCATAAAGTATGAATAAGGAGATCAATCATCTTGAAGAAAAAACTCAGATATTTGTTATCAAAAGAAACTACAATTTCCTAATACTTTTGGTCTCTTTGTTCTTGCTTTATGATTTAAAAAAGGCTCCAAGTTTGCACAAACGACTCACTTGGAATTCATACTCATTCTGTTTACTATTGATTTAGTTGAAGCATGACAACGTAGCAGTAATAATTTCTCATCTTGTTCTTAACAGACCTAAGAAAAGCCTCCTTAATCGCCTTGATTTTTTACTCCCATTTGTACACAATACCGTGTTCATCTTTGTACAATTTTTTTTTAATGTTATAATGCAATGTGTAAAAAGAATTGTTATAATTTTGTATAGTTTCTTTGACAAGTACGCTAGATTTATATATATTTTTTTGTATATTCTAGTTCCACAATGTGGATAAAGTATATAGTTTAAGAAACTAAGCCTGATACAATACGAAAAGCGAGAAATTTGGCGAAATTTTCAGTTCAGAATTCTAGTGTTAATGTCCAAAAAAAGAGTACAATTATGAAAAATTCTTTTTTCGAATTTTATAATAAATATTTTCGGTAAAAGAGTATGCTAAATATTATAAAATGTGAAATGGAAGCAGCTAAAAGTTAAATTCATTATAAATCGAGTCCAACTAAAATTCGATCATGTATTAGAGGATTTTATATTTTTTAAAAATATATTGTAATGTTGTTTCTAGAATTTCTAGAGTAGATTTCCCCGATTTATACTCCGTGTCCGAATTTTATGAATTTCTACATAAAGAAAGGACACAATCTTGTTAAAAGTATTTAGCCAACTTAGTATGTATACAATTATACAAATTTAGAAACATAATCGTAATGTGCAATTAAATGTTTATATTATTTCACTTAAGATTGTATTGGTTCACTAAGATTTTGAGAGGTAGTAAGAGAATTGTCTTTTTAGAGCTTTTCGCTGGGACTCTCAGTTGGAATGCACTCAACACACATTTTTTTAGTCAGAAAAATATTATATACAATATGTAAACAAATTCTTTAGCACTTCGAATAATAATTGACATGATTGATTGTACCTGCTTGAAAACTCAAATTGCCTTAAGGACAATTAACGAATATTTGTACATATAGACAATACGAACCTCAAACTGATTAAAAATAAGCCTGAGCATCAGAGTAATGAATTGATACTTGCGAAGATATATAAGATGTATTTATAAGACATTTAAAAGTGTACTTTTCAGTAATTATGTATACCGTATCCGCTATTTATTCAAGTAGTGACAAAAAAAGAAAAGTCAGTCTCGTAGTAGAAGTGATCATTATTACGTATAAAATAAAGTCTATAGTCATATAGATTCTTAAACCATGTCAAAAGATTTTTTTTTTGAAACTCTTGAATCCCAAAACTAAAATTTTCTTTAAGTTTGGAAACGAATTTAAAACAGTAGAGTTTCCATTAGTTCATAGATATTTATTGTACTCTCGGAAAACGTACAACATTTATTGAAACTCACATTTCAATTCGAAAACACAAACGCAGCTCTAACATTATTTTTAGCAAGAGTAATTTAATAACATTGCAGAGAGAGGAAAAAAATAGTATTTTATAGTTTGCAAGCAAATGGCTAAGCACGTAACATTTACATTATTTAACATTTATACATCATTAGGTACAATGTGTACTTTTTTGTAATTATACTCAAAGAAAAAAGAAAACATAATATTATGTGTAGAAAATATTTAATTGCACAGCCTTGCGATTGATGAGTATAACATAATGCTGCTCAAGTGCTTTGTCGATATTTTTAGGTAATACTCTACTTTGTACTCGTAACAGTACAGATCAGGTGTAAATAAATGTTTTTTTTTTTGTTTTGTTTTTATTTTTTTAAGGAAGTTTCTATATTTACGGACTTACTAAACGAGTAGCGCTCACGCATAGCTTGGGCCAAACATACGGACTATAGTAAACTGCCGACGTTTTTATTGATTTTACACAAATTATAAGTTATTCTTCCTTATTTAGTCACACCCGCGTCCCCTTTCCAATTTGAGTTCAAATCCTTGTGGTTTGTCAAATATAAGAAGTCCGTACGTTTAAACTCGGATTTTTTAAACTTTATGATAATCTGTCTTTATACGCATTTTCCTTAAGTTCACTGTGCTACTTCTAAAAAAAATTAAATTTATTCGAAATTTCTTCACAAAAATATAAAGATAAAAACAATGTACAGTAGACAAGAATAACATGAATGTTGCCTAAGTGATTTTTATGTTATTTATGGCTTAATAATTTCAATAATCTGAAAAAATTATTTACAATAAGAAACAAAGCCAGAACTCGCAACTATTTTTTAATATGAATTCCCTAGCATTAATTAGAGACCCCAATACTTATTTGAAAGAAACTGTGAATTATTTACAATTCTGAAATTTATTTAATATCAATTATTGGAAATCAAAGTTTAAAAATTAGATCTTGACTCCAACGAAAATTTTGTAAACAAAATTTAAATTTAAAAGCTTCTGTCAATGAGAAAATTTGGCAAGAAGGCTCAGTTCGAAGATCTGAAGTAAGAAATTCGATGATCAAGATTACAAGGTTTTCAGACTGCGATTCTATTCATGATTGTCAAAAATAAACAATAAAAGCTGAAGGATTTTTACAATAGTCCTTCAATTATTTGTTTCTATACAATTAGGGTAAACTCATCAATGGGTCAATGCACACGATTGCAATTAGATCGCACTCTTATGTGCAGATGGAAAATAAATGAAATACTAATTCGACAATTTTCGAACTTCACCAATAGAAGGAATTATGAAGAAACTCGGCTGTAGATTTGTAGAGAGTAGATGCACTTTGCCTTAATCCAGTGAATAAAGAGATCACACCTTCTTTCTCTTCTTCTTCCGGTTCTTCTTCCTCTGGTAAATATTCTGGCAGTTCTTCACATTCGCCAGCGTCTGTGTTGACCTGGAAATTTGGTAATAGAATTTTTTATTAGAGTAAAGAATGATTTAAATAGTATCATGATTGATATATTTTGTTAAATTTTTAATATGTTTACCAATTTTACTAGAAATTCTTGATTATATTTATTTTTGGTGACTAATCTAGCTTCCATTTTTATATTATTCTTTTGAATAGCTTCGGCAATTTGTTTGGCGGTAACGTTGACTAAGGTTCTCATGGTAACTCGTTGATGTTCGACATCCACAACGAGTGAAATTAAGCCTTCAATTCTTATTAAAGTTGATTCTAAATCTGCTCGCGTTTCCTAGTAAAAATTTAGGATTAGAATCAAAAAATAAAATGAACGTTTCTTAAGCTTAAAGTAATTCAGTTTTGCTTGAAGATTTTCCACTGAAAATTCCTCAATTTTAAAAGCATGGATTGTATAAGATTAAAAGATAGACAATTTTATAAATCAGGGTGTCTACTAAATTTTTCCCATGAAATTCCCGTACAATTTTAAAACTATATTTTCTAATTTCTTAATAATTTTTAAGAATTTTAACTTTAAGTAAGCAAAAGGAGCGCAGTTGAGTTGTAAAGAATGCGTAAAAATAAATTAATATCAGTTATCACATTATTTGACAGGATTTCAAGACTTAGAAGGATTTTAAGATTGTAAGGAATTTCAAGGAATTTTTAAAGAATTTAAAAAGGTTTTACAATTTTCAAAAGATTTTATAAGATTTCTAGACATTTTTAGTGATTTTAAAGATTATAAAACGAGTAATTTAAAAGTTATTTTAAAATATTTGAATGAATTTGAAGAGATTTCAACATGTCAGATTTCAAAAGATTTCTAAAAAGAAAATTTAAGAATTTTAAAGAGATTTTAAAGGGTTTTCAGAAAATTTAAAGGATTTTAAGATTCAAAAAAATTCAGAAGAGTTTAAGGCTTTTCAATAAATTTTACAGACTTTCTAAGAATTCAAATGATTTTAAGGAATCACTAGGAATTTGACGTAATTTGAAGTATTTTTTAAAGGATTTGAAAATAATTCAAAGGATCTCAAGAGATTTAACAAAAGTTGCAAAAGTATCAAATGAAAATATTTAGATAAATTATTCAGAAAACTGTTTTCAAACCGGAAATCCACTTTCCGCATCAAAAGTAAAATTAAGGGTGTAGGATCGAAATTCTATCATCAAAATTTGATTTCCTCATTTCACTCAAAGAATTTTATAATTAAAAATATTTTCTCTCTGTAGATGTATTCTGTTTTAAAGTAGAAGTGTGCCTATAGAGCAAAAAAATGTTTACTTTGAATACTTTTTGCATAAAACGAAGAATCCAAAATTACTCTCAAAATTCAATTTTTTCAGTTTTCTCCAAAAGTATTAAAATTACAGATTTTTTCTCTCTATTCCCATAATTCTATTCAAAAAGTGAGTAGCTATACAGAGCGAAAAAATATCCAATTATAATATTTATCAAGAAAGATAAAGTTAGAACTTGGTTTCCATATTTCCCTTAAGGGCGTTGGACTCAAGTATTAAGCTCAAAATTCCATTCTCCATTTTACTCAACGAAAATTATAGATAAATATTTTTTCACTCTCTAGCGCTAATCTTTTTTCAAATATAAGACTGTATACAGAGCGAAAAAATATTTAGTTTCGATACTTTTTGCATAAAATGAGGAATCCAAAATCTAACTTCAAAATTTAATATTTTAATTTTACTTAAAAAATATTTGAATTAGATATTTTATCGCTCTGTACGCATAATTCTAGTTAAAAATTGATTAATTATACAGAGGGAAAAGATTCCAATTTTAATATTTTGTTAAGTAAAATGAAGAAATCGAATTTTTAGATTAGAACTTGGCTCCAACACCGTTAAGGACAATTCCCGGATTTGTTTTAATTTCCAGGTTTCCTTAAATTGTCGCACAGTAGTCACCCTGATTATAATATAAAAAATATAGTATAAAAATCATAAAATCTTACAGGCAAGAGACCATGAACATGCAGAACGATAACGTGAGTTCTGAGTTTCTTAGGTTCAATAACTCTTCTGCATCGACTTCTTAAATTGTAAATAGGAGGTTTCATTCTCTCTATGCTATCTTTAATATATTGAGCGTGCTTTGCAACTTTGGGTTCGTCCAGGTTGTACTTGTCAATCACTGCATCGAGTGCCTCCCGAACTCCAAAAGTCGACGTTATGTGAGAGTAATTCTCCAAATTCCTGACGAATATCTCGAGGACGTCTAATGATAATTTAACCACTTCTATGTCAGGATTCTCCATTAAAAATGCAACATATGAGAGCACAGTTTTGTCCTGTAAACCGCTGATTTTAGTATTCTGGTTATAGTATACAGGGGCAAAATAAACAAAATAAAAAATCACCTTTAAAATTGTGTCATGATTCGCGTAATCCTCTGCCAACTTTTTATATGTTTCGAGCGTGGCTCTTAATTCCTGTGGATCTGGAGAATCTTCTGTTTCCATTATTTAAAGTCTATAAAATGTTGACATTTATTAATTAAGCTTATAAGGTATTCACGAAAGTGGCACAAACCGCACAAACCACAAAACGCACAAAACTCTCCAACTTTCTAACCTTTCTAACCGTGAATCTAGCCAGAATGGCAAATTATTATTATTATTATTTCCTGAGATTAGTTCGGTGTCCCTCCTTGGTAGCGCTCTAACTTAGACCCCGAAGGGTAAGGGGAAATTCAAAAAATTCTCTAAGCTGAAGATAAAAACCAAAAAAAGAAAAAAACGATAAGAAAATAGGTTTACGATTTTAAAAGAATGTTTAAAGTGCACAGAAACCAAATTAATTCCGTAAAAAAGAGAGAAAGCGTTCAATTATTCTTCAACAAAATTTATTTATCATTATAATTTCGTGCAATTATTGGAATCAAATAGCATTTTGAAGGCATTGAGAAAAGTGTTGAATCTATGTATTTGGTTTTCCAGCGTAAATAATTCCATTCCACCATGTGAGTGATGGACTTTTTATAATTTCATCTTTCCAGAGAAATTCATTTCTCCACATACCTTCTTCATTTCTATTTTGTTGCTCTGCAGCACTAATCTTTTTTTCAAATATAAGACTGCGTACAGAGCAAAAAAATATTTAATTTCGATACTTCTTGCATAAAACGAAGAATTCAAAATCTAATTTCAAAATTGAATATTTTCATTTTAATTAAAAAATATTTGAATTAGATATTTTCTCGCTGTGTACGCATAATTCTAGTTAAAAATTGAATAATTCTATAGAGGGAAAAAATTCCAAATTTAATATTTGTTGAGTAAAATGAAGAAATCGAATTTTTAGATTAGAACTTGGCTTCAACACCCTTAAGAACACTAATGAGGAATTCGATAATGAAGAAGAAAAATAACCCGAAAAAAAAACTATTGAACAATTGCTTTAGTAAATTGGATTTTTTTAAAATTTTTTCAAGAATGCACATTCATAACAGTCGATTTTCTGAATCGGAATTATGTGTTTTAATCGGTCTCCAAAATGTAGAGTTTTATCTGAAAAATTTTTTAAATAAATTTGTAAATAAACTACTTTGCTAAATTTTGAATAAGAAATTTACTATTATTTAAAAATGTGGATTCACGATTCGCCTCAGAGCGATTTTCTAATCGATTTCTCATTCAGAGGGTCCTGGGTATTGCCCAAATTTTCATTGTATTATATTGAACAATGATAATAAAAAAACATTGCCTCAACATGCATTCTTTTATTATAATTTTAGTTATGATAAAAAAATCTTTACTATAAGTTTTGAAACATTATACTAAATAAAAGGATCCTTCACTTTAAATACAAAAAAATATCTCTCTTTCTCAAGAGGCAATCAGAAGTCTTAAAGAAACAGCGTTGCGGCGAACTTAATTCTGTTTATAAAAAAAAAAATAATAAAACACGACTAAAAAACAATCAATTTAAAAAAGGCAAATGCTATGATAAAATTAATTTGAAAAGTGCCGTTGGTTCAAAAGCGAAGCGAGCATAGCGTAGACGATATCCGAAGAACAATATTTTTTGTAAGAATACTGTAGAGTAAAACTGGCACCGATTATATTATCTATGTTGTATTTTCCAGCTAATTTTTCTGTCTTCTCCTTAAATTCGTGTCGAAGGTAAAGATCCATTGCAGAAAGTTGTTGCTTAGACTGTGCTAAGAGCAATCCCATTTCTACTAAGAGTTCCTTGAGACGCTGCTCACCTTTGATTGACCACAGACGTAATGGAACAGCTTCGGGAACAGCAGTCGGCATTGAATGCGTCTTAGGCTCGATTCTACTGTCCAGTGTTGATAAAGAGCTAGGTGAAGGCTATAAGTGTCATTAAGGAAAATGACCTTTTTCTTGCAGATTTTCTACTGCAAAAATAAAATTCAATTTAATAAAAAGGAGATATTTTGTTTGTTGATTTTTTAAAAATTTGATTTTACATACCGGTTTTACGTAGTAAGTATACTGTAAGTAATAGAACAAAATAGTGTCGGTTCTCTCGTCGTCGTCCTTCCCTTTTTTAAGAATAATTTCCTCACTCAATCTCCGTCGTTTCGCTTCATTTGATTCGACTGTTTCATCTTCAACCTCCTTATATTCAGAAGGCATTTCCTCTTCTTCTGACTAAATAAACAGATACGAGAAAAACTTAAATGCACAAATTTGTTTAAATTACTAGAAGCTAATATTACTAATTTAGATTTTAGAAAATATGCGTCAGATGTCGAGTTTGATAATAATTAAATATATTCATTATTATTCATTATTATTCATGAAAAGAATCAAAACCACACAATATTTTTAAACAAAAGTTTGAGAAAAATCTGAGGAACAAAAGCTTGATTACATTGTTGAGAAATCTCATGTAAAATAAAAAATATTCAATTTTCCTTACAAAAAGAATATATATAAAACAAACAAACACATCCAATTATTGGTTTCATTATAGTAATAAAAGTTTGATCATATCCTTTCGTAGACTATTCATTTCAAAATGTAGAAAATTAAGATGTAGAAAAATTAAAATAATTTTGGAAATAAGAAGAAAAATAGCTTCATCTTCAAGAATTTGGGGTGTAAAATAATCATTATTTGACTTCACAAGGATATTATGCTTCAAAATTATGAAAGTCTCAGAAATTGAAAATTACTACATTGATTACTACCTTACTACTTACGTTTCTCCGTACTATATCGTAAAAATCTTTCTGAAGGTCTGAGACATATATAATACACTAATTGATGCCATATAAACTTATTTGTTTTGATTCGAAATATAAAATTATCTTGCCTTGTGTGACTCGACAACTTAGTTAAATTTTATCTATTTCAACAAATAATAGATTTATTTGATTTATTTATTTAGATTTTTTTATAAATTTTATCACTACACTGAATTCGAGACGGAATCTTTAAGAGAAAACTCCTCTGAATTTATACGTATATTTAGAATTTTACAAATAAGACACAATTTTATGGGAAAAAGCCCTGAGGCTTGAAAACCCAGATTAATTTATTTTGAAAACAAAAAATTACTCTTAAAAACAATTCGTAAAAAGACACAAAATAAACAACGTTGGCGTCATCTTTGGCGTCACACACGGTGTAGCGACCATAGAGATATTACAGATAGAGGAGGCATCCTATAGGTGCAGGGTTGTGTAGTGACGCGTCACTCGAAGTTTTTTTCGTATTTTACATGGTTTTCTACATAAGTAAATTATATATTTTACGTAGAAAACCCCCCCACTCCATATGAATTTGGTATTTTCGATGTAAAATACTTGGTAAATTACTGTAAAAAACCACGTAATTTACCTTAGGTATTTTACTTACCCAACCGTGTATAGGTGGGAATCGTACGGCGTATGAAAAGAGAAAGAAAAATGCGAACAAAAGAGAAAGAAAATGATGATGGTATTTGTATCTCTCTCTTTCGTTCGCTAGTAGACAAGGATACTAATACCATCACCATTCTCTCTCTCTTTCTATAGCCGTACGCTTGAGGTGCAGCCCCATGTCGGCAGAAAACGTCGGCGTAAAGCAGAAATTCATGAGAGTGACAGAGATAGGTAAATCTGTTTTTCTCTTTTACTCTCATGAGTTTCTGCTTTACGCCGACGTTTTCTGCCAACATGGGACTGCACCTTTACACTTGTACACAGGGTTGTGCACGTAATATACCTTAGGTAAATTACATGAGTTTTTTACATAATTTACGTACGTATATTACATCCTGAGTTTTTTACAAAACGTAATATACGTTTTCAAAATGGCGCCATAGCATCTGATTGGTTGCTATTAGCGCGCAATATTCAAAAAGTGAGGTTATGTTTGTTCTTTCCGTTTTTTCTTATGTCCGCCATCTTTTTTTTAATTTATGACGTTTTTTTACGTATATTACATTTTTTACGTATAATACGTCAAAAACCTCGAGTGACGCGTCACTGCACAACCCTGCTTGTACAGTAACAATCACGTATGCCTTCCTCAAACCTTCCTCTGTAAACATATCAACCCAACCCTGGTTTCCATAGGATCTTATGGAAACCAGGGTTGGGTTGACATGTTTACAGAGGAAGGTTTGAGGAAGGCATACATGATTGTTACTGTACACTCAAGGTGCATTTATACCTCTGTCCGACCGACCGGTGCGGGCAGAAAGTACATGAGAGTAAAAGAGATAGAGTTCTTTTTGTCCAATTTTTCATTTTCTATCTCTTTTACTCTCATGAACTTTCTGCCCGCACCGGTCGGTCAGACAGAGGTATAAATTCACCTTCAAATGCAGGAATGCCTTCCCTTGTAAACATGTCAACCCAACCCTGGTTTAAAATTCTCGTCTAGAACGAACGTCAGGTACGTTACCCGGTAACTTACCAATATTACCGTACGTTACCAGCACGATTGGGTAAGTAAAATACCTAAGGTAAATTACATGGTTTTTTACAGTAATTTACTAAGTATTTTACATCGAAAATACCAAATTCATATGGAGTGGGAAGGTTTTCTACGTAAAATACGTAATTCACTTAAGTAGAAAACCATGTAAAATACATAAAAAACTTCGAGTGACGCGTCACTGCACAACCCTGGTTATCAGGGTAACTTACCTGACTCAAAACTCTAGTTGTCCCCAGGGTTGTGCAATGACGCGTAACTCGAAGTTTTTTACGTATTTTACATGGTTTTCTACTTAAGTAAATTACGTATTTTACGTAGAAAACCCTCCCACTCCATATGAATTTGGTATTTTCGATGTAAAATACCTAGTAAATTACTGTAAAAAACCATGTAATTTACCTTAGGTATTTTACTTACCCAACCGTGGTTGTCTCTTGTCCCGTGTTGACTTTTGTTTTACATATACTGTCAAAAAATTAAAAATTTACCAAAAATGACAGAATTTTTAAAGGAACCTGCATTGTTTGTAGGAGAAATCGATGAAGATATTAATCTTTCTGTACCAGCTTCTTCTGGAGAAGAATATATCAAACAAGTCATGTGAGTTTCTCAAATTTCGTGTACCGTTTTTGTAAATATGTATGTTAATTAAAATAAGCTATTGCATTATCGAAATTTGGTATTATAAATTAACTGTAAAAAGTATTTAATTCTACTCTCATAAGATACAATAATTTCTCAACATAATATTACACTATTAATATACAATTCAAATCCGAAAAAGTATTTTTTTAAAGATAGGAATAGGTTATATATACAGTATACGGTATACACATATATAGAGACAGATAAAATAACAATTTGTGATATTGATAAAAAATTCATTTTATTGTAGAGTTCAAGCCCGAAAATGTGAGAGTGTCGTTGTTGCAGAAATAGATGAGACAAGATTGAAGAAGCCGACGATAAATATCAGACCCGTAAGTTATTCCAATTACTGGAAAAAAAATATAATTACATTTTCAACAATTAAAAAATTTTAGCAGGCTCGGGTTGGTAATGTGAGAATTTGGGAATAATCCCGATGGATCGGTTATGTGGGCCAGTACGATGAAAAAAAAATATGAAATAAATAATAAGGATTTGAAGATAATAAAAAAAATTTGGTCTGAACATCCAAAAATGATTAATAATCATCCTGATGTTTATCCACCTTGGAAAATCTGGAAGGGAATTTTTTTATACCTGGAAAAACCTGAAAATGTCAAGGATTTGTTTCAAAGTCAGGGATTTTTTTCAAGCGTACTTAATTTCTTTTTCTTGTAGCGAAATTAAATAACGATTTTTACAAGCACTCGAAAAAAAATTGCAGAAATAAAAAATTAATCATAGAGTGCATATATAAGAAAATATTTAAATGTTTTGTTACTAATGTTATTTATTTATAAAAGTTTGTTTCTTTCATAAACGAGAAGAATTTATTTAATAATAATTTGATCGTGTTACGTATTAGTACTGTTAGAGTATTACCCTATTAAATAAACATTATTTTGAAATACATCTGTGATTTCACTGTTTTTTCACCCATTATATTTTTTTTCTTAATTTAATTATAATTTAAACATTAAAATATGTAAAAAAATGTGGTTTCACAATTATTAGACAATACTGTAATGGGTTAAGAGTCAATTTCCAATTTTATTTAATAAGGAGGGAGGAAGGTAGGCCGATCTAGTGTATTTTTCCCGAGCCACTTTTCTATCCCAACCGGGCCTGAATATTAGTATTTGATGTTTCATGTAGAATTATATATTTGGTCCAGTCTTTTTTTACATAATTAAGTCATTTCTTTTTCTTTGCATTTTAGATTCTAATATTTTAATCAGATTTCAATTAAGTTTTAATGCCTTCGTTGTCAGTATATAAAATAAAAAAGTTGGCAGGATGTACAGCGAGCAGCTTGGGGCCTTCTTTGGAATGGCAGGAATGTCAGGTAGCTGATTTTTCGAAAACGAGACTCTACGTCGCTCGTATAAAAGATGAGATCCAGACTTCCAAAAGAAAGTGGAAACCTCCTCCAGTGGAATTTGTATGTTTTACTTGACTTAAAAATAACCAGTTTGATATAAAAATGACATCAGTATTAATTTTACTAATTCTTATTGCAGCCAGATATCGAAGATCAAAAAGGGTGGATTGATTTATGCGTTGGTTCAATTGAAACGGAATATAAAGCTCTGCTACCCACTCTCGATATTATCTTGGCGCTGAATCAACCAACGATTGAAAATGTGTTAGAATACCTTGTCGATTTTATCGAGGAACAAGGAATAATTCAATTTGACCTTGGCCGATGGATTTATGTCCTTTTAGTTACTTTAGAATTACCTCTGAACCCCGACGTGTGCTCCTGCTTACGTTCTCTTGCCAGAGCATGCTCAGTTATTAGAGCAAAAATGGTAATTATTACAAACAAATACTAAAAAATTATTAATATTTCAAATTTTTCATTAATTTAATCTACTTCTTTTTTTATACTCAGACAAAATCGGACGAGTCTCAAGTAATCACTCTAAATTTGTTCATCTGTTTGGTCGCAAGGTATTTTCGGCAACTGGATTTAGCAGATCAGTGATGTTTTATTGTCGTGTAAAAGCTTCTGTAATAATTTCTACTTTGTACAATAAAATATAAATCTATTTCTGATTATAAGTCCTTCATTACTACATACAATGCCGCGAGAGAAAATTAAGTTATAAGTTATAGTAAATACATGCTTTGAATCAAAGTTAAGAATCTCAAATGAAGAGATTCACGGCTAGTCTTTCGCGTTTATTTGGCGCTATAATAATATAATTACTAGAGCGAACATTTAGTTCAAAGAAACTCATACGATAATAGTAGCAAAGTAAGAAATCAAGTTATCTTAAGCTAGATTGCCTTCATCTTGCATTAATGCGGTCGCGAGTCTTTCCAAGTCGTCAAAACTAACATTATTCACTTTGAACTTTAGGTCTTTTATCATTTCATTTGCTATCGACTCCGATTCTGATTCTGTGTAGTAGCGTCGAAGAACTCTAATCATCTCTTTTTTTAATAACTGCATCCCAGGCTTCTCGGGTAGTGTCTCGTTTGATGACTGAGCACTCTTCTTGATTATTAAATTTAACTTGCTGCCATCTTTAATTCCTGGATAAAAGCTCAGAGGATTTTCATCTGCAATTGAACAGAATTTCAATTCACAAATTCTAATCACACAAAAAGTTTAAGTAGTTATTGAATTTGAAATTATGAAGATGAAAATTACCATCTAGGGTTTTGCCAGTAAGAAGTAGCTTTTGATGAGGTACTTCAATTCCTAGAAGAGCACTGACCTTGTGCTTTAGTTCCAAAACTGTTTCCGAGGGTAAAATCTGAAAAAATAAAATAAAATAAAGTATTATTTTTAATTATTTTTATAAATGCTTTTTTTTTGGTAAACAAACTTTGAATGCTATAACAATACATTTACAAAAGGTGATCTCATCAAAATATTTCGCAAACCAACAAAACGTTATCGATCTCACCTCAACTACACATTGTCTTCCTTGGAGGATTTTTACAGTGACTTTCATATTGTGACTGATATCACTGATATTCACACAAAAGAGAAAACGTATGGATATATCACAATTCTTCAAAACGTGAAAATTCTAATAAATATGATAGGATTTTAATCATTTTATAAAACTAAGTCAGAGGTTATGTTTGCAATAAATTGACAGAACATCAATTCTGATTTGTTGCAACAATCAATACAATAATAACTCTCAGAGTACTTTAACACACGATTCCGCACTTTATCCGGAGAATTTTTAGAGTAAATTATATATTTTAGCAGGTTTTAGTTTTATATTGAAAATATCGAAAATATATTTCTTGACGGATCGAATTGGAGATGATTGGATTGGAGTTTGATTGGATGATTATGATTGGAGTTGGAGATGATTGGATATTGGATCACTTTGGATGGAGCACGGTTGGTGGAGCAAGGAGTTAAAAACACAAGTATTCTGAGAATGCGCGTGCGCAAATATGGTGTTACATACATATATGTATAGTACTTGTTAGTTTCGAAATTTAAAAGCCGGTCTTCGCGGATTTCAATCATTTTCCTCTCCAATATTACAAATTAGTCATAAAATTTATAATATTTTCTATGTGAACTCTATAAGCATTTATATAATTTATATAATTATAATATCTTTGATATAAGAATAGGGTTGTGAGCAGGGTTGTGCAGTGACGCGTCACTCGAGGTTTTTTACGTATTATACGTAAAAAATGTAATATACGTAAAAAACATGTAAAAAACGTCATAAATGTAAAAAAAGATGGCGGACATCAGAAAAAACCGAAAAAACGGAAAGAACAAACATAACCTCACTTTTTGAATATTGCGCGCTAATATCAACCAATCAGATGCTATGGCGCCATTTTGAAAACGTATATTACATTTTGTAAAAAACTCAGGATGTATAATATACGTACATAAATTATGTAAAAAACCTCATGTAATTTACCTATGTATATTACGTGCACAACCCTGGTTGTGAGCAATGAAACGTTTCATTGAAACATTGAAATTTTCACTTGAAACTTTCAAATGTTTCACTGTCAAAGTTTCATTGTTTAGGTGATATCATACCTCTGCAAAAATTTTGCTTGCGCAAGATATTGT
>CAJFCP010024891.1:25844-45314 GCA_904066005.1 Synergus itoensis | reverse complement strand
GGGGGGGCTTCCAATTTTTAGTTACACCACTGAATTGTATATATAAGTACATTACATATATGTGCATATATGTACATATTTTCAAATATGTATTATTTGTGTCTGTTTATGTAAAGAAAAAAGAACAGTATTTACACTCAATAATGAAAAGCTAATTTCAGCAGTTTTGTTTTGGCTTTTTTCGCACAACAATCAACAATAATCTATACAAATGAATAATATCTCCCTCCATTATTCTTATTCTATCCCTTCTTCAAAATTCAAGTATGTAGTTCTATGTTGGTTGAACCGTTGAACTGCGATTTGTGAGGGAAAAAGCTGGGCGAAAGTCCAAAGTCCATCTGTACATGATCCAATATCTCTTCCAGAGTTCAATGTTCATATATTTTAGTAAATTTTAAATTAATTCTGCTAGCTGTCTCTGGCTTCACTCTTCTAATAAACTTGGCAAAAGAAGAACCATATAGTTCTGGGAATATCTGCTGAACTTAAAAATTTATTTTGCACTGTTTTTTTAAATTAATTACTCCAAAAATGTTGAAGGTAAGTTTGCTTTCTCACTTCTTTTTATTTTACAATCTTGTTGGACATTTCAATTTTTTTCTAAATTTATTTTAAAAATCTGCCAAATTAACGTTTTTAGAATATTTATTCGGTTTTTTTTTTAAATTCAAATTGAAAATGGAGAAAATTAAAAGGAGTAAATTTTTACACGAGAGTCTATTATTTTGTAGTATTTTTCTGTTCTTACGATTGTTGAGATAACTTTTGAATTTTCTAACAATTGTTTTATCTTTCAGAGTTTCGAAATTTTTAGGTTAGGTCCAATTAAAATTCTACACGTTCTACACTGTAAAAAAATATTTATGTGGATTTCCTACTTTTTTTGTAATTTTAAATAAATTTGTAAAATGACCTCGTAGTGCGTTGTATTACGAACATAGCTTTTTAATTTATTTAACAGATTTTAGAAAATTTACAATGTAAAGCATTTCCAGGCATTCTTAGAGATTCTCTGGGTTTCTCGTGATTTTAAGAGATTTTTAATAAGGGATTTTAAAAGGTTTTTATGATATTTAAAAGATTTCATGAAATGTTAAGGGTGATGGAACCAAGTTCCAATCTAAAAATTCGATTTCTTCATTTTACTTAAGGTCGTTTTGAAGCCAAGTGTTAAGATCAAAATTCCATTCTCCATTTTACTCCATTTTGATACTTTTTACTTAAAACGGAGAATTAAAAATCTAACTTTAAAATTCAATATTTTCATTTTACTTAAAAAATATATGAAATAGATATATTTTTGCTCTGTACGCATACTTCTAGTTAAAAATTGATTAATTCTACAAAAGGAAAAAATTCCACATTTAATATTTGTTGAGTAAAATGAAGAAATCGATTTTTTAGAATAAAACTTGGCTCCAACAAAATTAACAAATATTAAAATTGGAATTTTCTCCCTCTGTAGAATTAATCAATTTTTAAATAGAATTATGTGCAGAGAGCGAGAAAATATCTAATTCAAATATTTTTTAAGGGCATTGGACCCAAGTGTCAAGCTCAAAATCCCATTCTCCATTTTACTCAACAAAAATTATAGATGAATATTTTGTCGCTCTGTAGCGCTAATCTATTTTCAAATATAAGACTGCATACAGAGCGAAAAAATATTTAATTTCAATACTTTTTGCATAAAACGAAGAATTCAAAATCCGACTCCAAAATTCAATATTTTCATTTTACTTAAAAATATTTGAATTAGATATTTTCTCGCTCTGTACGCATAATCCTAATTAAAAATTGATTAATCCTACAGAGGGAAAAAATTCTAAGTTTAATAGTTGTTGAGTAAAATGAAGAAATCGAATTTTTAGATTAGAACTTGGCTCCAACACCCTTAAGTAAAGTGAAAATATTGAATTTTGAAGTCAGATTTTGCATTCTTCATTTTATGCAAAAAATGTCAAAATTAGTTATTTTTACGCTTTGTACACAGTCTAATATTTGAAAAAAGATGAGCGCTACAGAGCGAAAAAATATTTATCTATAATTTTCATTGAGTAAAATGGAGAATGGAATTTTGAGCTTAACACTTGGCGCCCTTAACAGATTTTAAAGAAAGTTTAGGGAATTCAAAGGATTTTAAGGTATTTTAAAACACCTTGTGGAATTCTAAAGGATTTCACAAGGTTTTTATGATTTTTAAAAGATTTTATGGAATTTCAAGAGTTTTAAAAAAATTTTGAGAGATTTTGATTTTTTAAAATGACTTTAAGGAATTTTAAGAGATTTAAAAATAATTTGTCATTGTAAGGGATTTTAAATATTATAGTGGAATTTTAAGGAATTTAAAGATTTTTTAGGATTTTAACAAGAAATTTCAGCGAATTTTAAGGAATTTCAATAGGATTCAAATAATTTAAAAAGATTTGGACGTATTTTAAGCGATTTTAAAGTTCATCGCGGAATTTAAAAATATTTCAAGAGATTTTTAAAAGCTTTTGTGGAATTTTGAAGAATTACACTGAATTTTAAGAGATTTTTTAGGAATTTAAAAATATTTTGAAGTTTTTCGTCGGATTTAAAGGATTTCAAATGATTTTGAGGAATTTAAAAAGAATTAATGAAACTTAAAGAGATTTCATGAAATATTAACAAATTTTAAATGGACTTTATGGAATTTTTGACTTTTCTAGGAATTTCAAGAAATTCCAATGTATTTTAAGAGATTTCCAAGTTTTTCGTGAATTTTAGAGATTTTTTACGAATTTTTAATGATTTTATTTTATTTAGATTTGAAAAATTGCAAGTTATATTAAACTTTTTATACTTATACTTTATACAGCTTCTTTATACACACTCTAAAATATTTAAAAACTGTAGGTTGCTATGACACATTACAAAAAAATAAATAATACATACACATGCGTTCTCACCTCGCTAAAAAAAGAACTTGCATCGCATGAATAAAAAATTAAACATTACTATTTTAAAGAAGGTTGCAAAATTGATTTTCATGGACTCTAGATTTGAAAAAAATTTCCCGTATAAAAAATTCTAATAATTTTTCACTACTTTTTTTTACAACGAATTTATTAAATTAAAATTTTCACGAGTTCCTGGACTATTACTGTTGTTCATTTAATTGATACATATTGCAAGAAGTGCCTAGAATTTAAAAATAAAAACCAAATTTTATAAGTTAAGATAGTTATAATGAACAGCAATATGAAATTGATAACTTAAAATATTTCAGAGTTTCAATAAAATAAATCTTTTCAGAACGTTGTTACTATGGTGACCGGAGGAGCTTCCGGCCTTGGTCGTGGAACTGTTGAGAGATTCGTAAAGCAAGGTGCTAAAGTTGTTATAGCCGACTTGCCTTCTTCTCAAGGTGCTTCCTTCGCTTCGAGTCTTGGAGATTCAACTGTTTTTACACCAATGGATGTAAGATTTTTAAATTAATCCGATAAAAATTCTTGAAATCCCATTTTCAAGTTTCAGATTGACCCAAAAAATAATTGAAACAATTAACACAAAAATCTAACTAAAATATTGATTTATCATCGAAATAAATTTGTAAAAAATTTAGAACGAAACGATTCTAATTGTATCTTATTTATAGGTGACATCTGAGGCTGACGTGCAGAAGGCTCTCGACGTAACAAAAGAAAAATTTGGAAAGTTAGATGTTTTGATCAACGCCGCTGGAATCGCTGTTGCCTTCAAAGTCTATAATTTTAACAAAAATAAGCCTCATCTTCTCGAGGATTTCCAAAGGGTTGTAAACGTGAACCTTGTAGGTACCTTTAACGTCGTCAGATTAGCAGTTGGGTTGATGGGCGTTAATACTCCAAACGAAGATGGGCAACGAGGTGTCGTAATTAACACTGCCAGTGTAGCAGCCTACGAGGGACAAATTGGACAAACAGCTTACTCTGCAAGTAAAGCAGGAGTGGTCGGTATGACTATACCTCTTGCTCGCGATTTGTCTACGCAAGGAATCCGAGTTTGCACGATTGCACCAGGTCTCTTTGATACTCCTATGCTTCAAGCGTTGCCAGAAAAAGTTCGTGATTTCTTGGCGCAGACGATCCCATTCCCCCAAAGATTAGGAAAACCTGACGAATTTGCACAGCTGTGCCAATCGATTGTTGAAAATCCACTACTGAACGGAGAAGTCATTCGTCTGGATGGATGTTTGCGTATGCAGGCTTAAAATATTGAATGAATCTCAGAAAGAAGCAATAAATGAAATAAAATCGAAAGCATTTAAATCCCAAGAGCATGATCAGTTAAAATTGACATGTCTCCTGGCGATTCGTTACTGTTAAGAATATTTTTCCTGAGTTCAGTACTCATTTTCAATTTATACAAAGGAGTCTTTCTGAATAAAAGAATATTTTCATTTTCCATGCAACATCCTTGTAATTCTCTATAATTTACATGAACGACGCAAGTTCCGCTATTACAGGTATCGACGAGTCGCTTTTTTACCCTATGGCTGTACATAATTGTTTTTGTAAATCTGTTGCAAAAACCGCAACTTACTTAGGTAATTACTGGAGTTAATGCCTAGCAAAATTGTGTACAGAATAATATCAACATAAAAATATCCAGTTGTCGGTATAGCAATGTTAGTCTTTTTTCGCAATGACCTCAGGAGAATTCCAAAATTCCAATAGGTGTTTGAACTTGTTCCGATGACTTATTGGAAGGGCCCATTTCTCTGATAAGGCAGGACAGTCGCTTTCTCCGAGGTTTAGTCAATCCTAGGCATTAGACTCTTTTAGGCTCTGAAGTTTTTCCAGCTGATCCGGCTGGAGTTCGTCGGGAATACTCGCCCTACCACCCACAATCATCTTGTTAGGGATGATGTCAGGAATTTCTGCGGCTTCTAGTTCAGGTTCAGGTTCAGGTTCGGCAGCTCGCGGTGGTAGTGATTGAGAATTTTCAGCTGTGCTAGGGCCAGATATAGATTCTGCTCCGTCACTACCGGAACTACTACTAACAGGAAAAGGACCTGAGTCGGCTGGCAAATCGTCCACCTTTTCCTCAACTTCTTCTAACTCTGGTGGTTTTGGTATTTCAGGTTTTACTTCCTTATTTACTTCTTCTTTAGCTTCACTTTTTTCGGTATTTTCTTCCGTTGGAGGATGATCCACTTTAGGCGCTTCTTCTGTTTTTTGTTCGCCCTCTGTAGCTTCCTCGTCGCCTGGAAAAGGATGTTCAATCTCTTCCATTGGTGTCGCTGCAGTGATTACAATTTGTGCAACTCCCAGTCCAAAGCTGTTTGGATCTTGCTGTTTCTTGGGTTCCTTCTTTTTGACCTTATTCTGAAAAACGTTTAATCAGTTTCATTAATTAATCAAGTCAATTTAATATCACTTTAGTTTTAGTTAATACGTAAATGTAAGTATAATTTTATTGCAATTTCGTCAACTTACTTCAACTAAACTAGGTTCCTCTTTAGCTTCCTCTACTGAGCAGCATTAAAAACACACGGGGATGTATAATAATTGGAAGAAAAAAGTCTGTAAAACATTTTTGTATCCATGATAAAATTTTTTTATGATTTAGAGTCTCTTTGGATATTAAATACTTACTTATTAGCATCAATGATTCAGAATTGAAGTACTCACCCGTTATTCCAGGAGCATCGACTTTTTCATCGCCGTCAAATTGCATAACGTATTGTTCTTTTTGATCCCTCGTGAGATTGATTGCAAAGCCAGATTTGTCACTTGCAAAAGCTGGTCTGTTGCCTCCTGAATCTGCAAAAATAATAATAATAAAATAATAATTTGTAGGAAAGAAACAGAATTGGAAGAAAAAAGTAATTGGAAGGATCTTTGATTTTGGAATACTTGCCATTGAATTCCGAGTTTTCGAATTCATCAGTTAGAAGATAATCCGGAACTTCAGGTGGTGTGTGTTCAGGAGGAGGTGCTAAGCTAGGTGGTGTTATATCCTCCTAAATAAATAATGAATACGGTGTAAAAAACTGAAACATGATGTCAAATTAGCAATATTAAAAATTTTCGTTAAATAGGCTTTTTAGACCTCTAATTCTGATAAAGGCGATCCATCTGGAGCGCAAGGTTCAACGACAAGAGACGGAAATAGGCCTCTTTGATCTCGTAATTCTCCTTCCCACCATCCATCGTCCACATCGTGGGGTTCTTTCCTCAATATTTTGATGATCTCTCCTTCGATAAATGTGAGCTCTTCGTCACAAGTAGCATCGTAATCATACAAGGCAATGCAGAATTCTTCAGTACCTATTAAATCATTTTGGTTATTAAACAAGTAAAAAAAAATTATCTCTGGAATGATAAAAATAATAATAATATAATTATATACCTGTATGATTTTGTACAACCGAATCTTTAGCAACTGCCTGTATGTGTGCATCAGGGTCGACAGCATCGTGATCATCAATCGTGTAATCTACCGAAGAGAAGGAAATTTGCTGAACTAAACCGGGTCCATGAGAAGTGAGACTACTTTGTGGCTCAGGTTCTCTTTCAACATCAAGATAATTTTGAGGAACAAATCCCTCTTCGCCTCTATAATTTCGAGCTCTCAACCATCCATCTCCATCACCTTCGCCAACCACTTCCAATTGCTCGCTTTCAACTATGGTCAATTCATCCGGATTTTGTGCCTAGAAGAGGAATGATCATTTTATTTTCAATATTGAGTTTTGTACTAAAACACAATTAAGGGTGTTGAAGCCAAGTTCCAATCTAAAACCTCGACTTCTTCATTTTACTTAACAAATAGTAAAATTGGAATTTTTTCCCTCTGTAGAATTAATCAATTTTCAACTAGAATTATGCGCACAGAGCGATTTTGAATTCTTCATTTTATGCAAAAAGTATCGAAACTAAATATTTTTTCGCTCTGTATGCAGTCTTATATTTGAAAAAACTTTAGTGCTACAGAGCGAAAAAATATTTGTTTATAATTTTCGTTGAGTAAAATGAAGAATAGAATTTTGAGCTTAACACTTGGGTCCAACGCCCTTAAAGCAAATTACTTACAGTGTATGAATAAAGAGCTGTGCACTTGAAAATTTGTTCATTAGAAGGCACCTCGGCTGTTTCCTGTACTGTGGTTGATTCATCTTCATCCAATTTGCTCCAATCTAAATTCGCTGGATCATCCCAACCCGCGGTCAGTTCTTCTATCCGCTGCTTCTCTTGTTCAAGCAAAGCTGAAAAAATCAAAATATTTAGCGAGGGGTTGACGACTCGTGGAATCAGGTGTACACTTGCATAGAAATATACTGAATTCTCCTGAAATATACTGAATTCGCCTGAAATATCTGAAATCTCCTGAAATATCTGAAGTCACTTAAAATCTCTTTAAAATGTGAAAAAACATTTTAAATAATTTAAAATCCTTTTAAATTCCTTAAAAGTCCATGAATTCTTTAAAATCACTCAAAATTAGTTTCAGTATTTTAAAATTAGAGAAAAACGTAAAAATCACTTAAAATTTCTTGAAATTTTTTGAAATGTCAGAAATTTTTAGAATTACTTACAATTCTTTAAAGTCACTTAAAAACTTTTAAAATCCCTTGAAATTTTTTGAAATGACTCAAAATTTTTATAATCACTTAAAACAATTTATAATCACTTAACATAATTTAAAAATACTTGAAATCTCTTTAAATTCTTTGCATCTCTTTAAAATAACTTAAAATTATTTTAAGTCTTTTAAAATTCTACAAAGAACTTAATAATGTCTTAAAATCCTTTGAAATTCTTTGAAATGCCTTGAAATTTTGTTATATTTAGTTAGAATTCTTAAAAATCACTTAAAACCTTTTAAAATTCCTTGAAATAATTTAAAATCACTTCAGGCAACTTTAATTCGGTGAAATCTCCCAGTCATTGAATTCATTGAAATTTCTTGAAATTCCTAGAAACTTCTTAAAATTTGACGAAATCCCTTTAGTTAATATTTCATGAAAACCCTTAAATTTTCACTAATTGTTTTAAAATTCCTCAAAATCATTTCAAATCCTTTAAATTCCTCAAAAAAACTTCAAAATCTTTTAAAATTCTTAAAAATCTCTTAAAATTTCCGACAAACCTTCAAAATTCCACAAAATATTTTACGAATATAAAAATCTCGTGAAATCCTTTAAAATTCAATTTGGAATTCCATAAAATTCAACAAAATCTTTTATAAATCATAAAAATCTCGTGAGATTCTTTAAAATTTCAATCAAATCCCTTAAAATTACTTCAAAAAAGTCAAAATTTCTTAAAATTCTTACAAGCCTTTTAAAATCCTTTAAAATCACACGAGAATAATTATAATCCCTTAACATTTTTTAAAATTCTTCCAAGTTTCTTAAAATCCTTTATAATTCCATGAAAAACTTTTAAATCCTTTAAAATACGTAAAAAAAAACTCTTAAAATTTTGTAAAATTCCACAAAATCTTTTAAAAATCATAAAAATCTCATGAAATTCTTTAAAATTCCACGAGGAACATTCAAATCCCTTATAATTACTTTAAAAAATAAAAATTTCTTAAAATTTTTACAAGCTTTTTAAAATCTTTTTAAATACCTTTAAATTCTTTGAATTCTCTAAACTTTCTTAAAAATCTCTTAGAATTTCATGCAATACAACAAAAATAACATAGTTAGCATAAATGTCAATTTCTATTTTCCCTAAAAATTACTCGCATTTCTCAACCGATTGGTTGAGTTGTCAACTCCTCGATATTTAGTTTCTTAAGGGTGTTGGAGCCAAGTTTCAATCTAAAAATTCGATTTCTTCATTTTACTCAACAAATATTAAACTTAAAATTTTTTCCTTCTGTAGAATTAATTGATTTTTAAGTAGAATTATGCGTACAGAGCGAGAAAATATCTAATTCAAATATTTTTTTTGTAAAATGAAAATATTGAATTTTGAAGTTAGATTTTGATTTCTTCGTTTTATGCAAAAAATATCGAAATAAAATATTTTTTTGCTCTGTATGCAGTTTTATATTTGAAAAAAGATTTGCGCTACAGAGCGAAAAAATATTTATCTATAATTTTCATTGAGTAAAATAGAGAATGAAATTTTGAGCTTAACAATTGGGTCCAACGCCCTTAATCATAGATAAACCTGTACCTATTTAAAAAAATAATATAAAGTTTTACCATCAACTTCTTCACTATCGTGTCTTTGTCTGTCATCACTGGAATCATCTTCTTGCTGCGCAGTATTACGCATACTTCCGGGTCTTTCTACTGTTGTCAAATCACTTCCACCATCGCCGTCGCTATCGTAGAATGAATCCGAAGACGGATGTTCCTTAAAATAAAAATTATTCAATTACATAATGAAAGGTAAAAAGAAAAGATGGAATTTTTTCCTTAGTTAGGAATTTTAAAAATTTGTTATTTCATTTCTGAATTATTGTGATTTTGTTTCCAGAATGGAAATTCAATCATGATTCTCCCATTTGTATTATCTTATTCAAATGTTCCAGCTTGTATCCCTTTTTAGCTCTACAACCCCACAAAGATCTGATACGAAGTACAATAACAGTTTCTATTCAATTTCATCACTGATTCCTAGTCTAAGGTTTGCCAACATCTGTTCGATATTTACCGCAGTACCGGAAACGTCTGTGCGTACAGAAAGAGAACTGGCTGAACGTGGTATATCATGAACACTCAGCGTTTCAATCTCTTGCATAAATTCTTCCACGTTAACTGCAATCAATAAAGTTTTATTAGATCGTAGAATTATAAATTAAAATTAATTTAAACTTAAGTCTTAGATAAACCACTTTGCATTATAATTAAAAAATGATTAAGGGCGTTGGACCTAAGTGTTAAGCTCAAAATTCCATTCTCCATTTTACTCAATGAAAAATATAAATAAATATTTTTTCCCTCTATAGCGCTAATCTTTTTTCGAATATAAGACTGCATATAGAGCGAAATAATATTAAATTTCGATACTTTTTGCATAAAACGAAGAATTCAAAATGTAACTTCAAAATTGAATATTTTGATTTTACTTAAAAAATATTTGAATTAGATATTTTGTCGCTCTGTACGCATAGTTCTAGTTAAAATTTGATTAATTTTAAAAAGGGAAAAAATTCCAAATTTAATATTTGTTGAGTAACATGAGGAAATCGAATTTTTAGATTAGAATTTGGCTCCAACACCCTTAAGTACCTCCTCCATTTCGAAGACACTCTAGTCTAGCCTCTGCCTTCATCTTTGCTGTCTGAAATGTACAAATTTTGAAATTTATCATTTCAAAAACTTGAATTGTAAATTAATTTTAAAATTAAATTAAATTCTTTAAAGTGAGACATACCTCGGCACGTCGTACATTGTGTCTCATTTCATCTATCTTAGTATCAATATCTGGGCCATTAGGATCATTGGGGTCGGTCTGGAATTAAAAATTTAGAATGCAATTTGTAACCTGCCTTTAAATTATTTTTTTTTTCGCATTTTTAAACATTATTTTCGCTTCAAAACTTTTTTACCTTTTGACCTGATTCTTTAAGTGATTGAAGAAGTTGCAATTTTCGGCTATTTTCTCTAATGCTGCCTACTTCTCGAGCTATTCTAGTTGCCCAACGACGAGCTTCTTTTCCTAAAGATGATTCAGCTGAATGATCGGCCGTTACTCTAAAAATTTTATAAAATTGATTTTAAAACATTGTAAAGAGTTTCAAAATTGAAAATTGAACTTTAGAGTATAATTTACCTGTCTATAGGATCGTTGTCACATGGCTCATAATCATATTGAATGTGTTGTTTTAAAACTGGGTAATACAAGCAACAACATTTAATGTTATACTCTCGAGTTAGCTGAAAATGAGTTGGTAGTCATACCTCATTAATTCTGTCTTCTATTAAGGGCGTTGGACCCAAGTGTTAAGCTAAAAATTCCATTCTCCATTTTACTCAACGAAAATTGTAGATAAATATTTTTTCGCTCTGTAGCGCTAATCTTTTTTCAAATATAAGACTGCATACGGAGCGAAAAAATATTTAATTTCAATACTTTTTGCATAAAACGAAGAATTCAAAATCTAACTTCAAAATTGAATATTTTCATCTTACTTATAAAATATTTGAATTTTTTATTTTCTCGCTCTGTACGCATAATTCTAATTAAAAATTGAATAATTATACAGAGGAAAAAAATTCCAAATTTAATATTTGTTGAATAAAATGAAGAAATCGAATTTTTAAATTAGAACTTGGCTCCAACACCCTTAATTTTAAAGTAAATATTAATAGCTTCCATTAAAATATAAATTAGCTATTTGATAATGGATTTTCAAACCTGTTGTGCCTGATCGCGAATTTTTCCGTAACTGTTTTGCGTTGCCAGACAAGTTAAGAGCTCAGTTCGACCCATAAGCGTCAAATATTCAGCTACCTTGTCGTAAACTCCTTGCTCTAAATACTAATTACAAGAAATTCAAATTATAAATATTGTAAACAACTATATTTATTGTAAAAGAAAGGATGTACAAACTAAGAATACGCCACAATTGCGCCTCAATTGTTTCGACTCACGACTCGACTCAAAAATCTAACTCTCCTCTCTCCCTTCCGTTCTACCTACTCCCTCTACATCCATCTCTGCCAACTACCACTTGAACCTCCGGTATTCAAAAAAATAGCTAACAATATTAAAAATTGCTTTATTAGTTACACATTAAGGGCGTTGGACCCAAGTTTTCCAAGAAAATTCCATTCTTCATTTTACTCAACGAAAATTATAGATAAACATTTTTTTGCTATGTAGCTATAATCTTTTTTCAAATATAAGACTGCGTACAGAGCGAAAAAATATTTAATTTCGAGAATTTTTGCATAAAATGAAGAATTCAAAATCTAACTTCAAAATTAAATATTTTTATTTTACTTAAAAAATATTTGAACTAGATATTTTCTCGCTCTGTACGCATAATTCTAGTTAAAAATTAATTAATTCTACAGAGGGAAAAAATTCCAAATTTAATATTTGTTGAGTAAAATGGAGAAATCGAATTTTCAGATTAGAACTTGGCTCCAACACCCTTAAATACGCAAAGACAGAAAATAATATTGTAAGGTTTTAATGTTGCATAATGGAATAGTAATCTTAAATTAATAATTAATTCTTTACTTTTAAAATAGAATTACCTGCATCGTGTTTTGTAAATCTATAGCGAAATATCTATTCTGATGCGCATTGGCAGAAGCGAGACTGAGCAAGTAATCATTGCGAGCCCCCGTAGATTTTTCTTCTAAAGCGTCTCGTTTTGAGCTCACCTACAAAAAATGTCAGAAAATTGGCTAAAGTTGCATCTACTCAAGAAGAAGAAAGTTCTGCCTGATAAATCACAAAATAAGTCCATTTTCACCTTTGCACTGTTCTTTTGTAGTGACGTTATTGACTGGAAAAAGGATCCCTTCTTTTTCTTGAGCCTGAAAAGTAAATTTCATTTTTTATACACTTTTTAACTAAATATTAATATTAAAAGCTATTATTTAGAGGATTTTTTAAAAGATTAAGGGCGTTGGACCGAAGTATTAATCTCAAAATTCCATTCTCCATTTTACTCAACGAAAATTATAGATAAATATTTTTTCGTTCTGTAGCGCTAATATTTTTTCAAATATAAGACTGCGTACAGAGCGAAAAAAGATTTAATTTCGATATTTTTTGCATAAAACGAAGAATTCAAAATTTAGCTTCAAAATTGAATATTTTCATTTTATTTTTTAAAATATTTGAATTCGATATGTTCTCGCTTTGTGCGCATAATTATAGTTAAAAATTGATTAATTATACAGAGGGAAAAAATTCTAATTCTAATTTTTGTTAAGTAAAATGAAGAAATCGAATTTTTAGATTAGAATTTGGCTCCAACACCCTTAAAATGTTTTTATCAACATTATAGTCGATTTTACTGACTTTTCCTCGATATCCTTTGCCTTGTCACGAACATCATGAGCACTATGTTCTTCATCGAAGTACAACTTTTTCGTTTTGTCCACATCTTGCACACATGTTTGCAGCTCCTTTTGTACTATCATTAATTGGTCAATCGCCTGCAAAACGAATAAGTTTTATTTTATAAATTTACGATTTTGAAATACAGGTTTAACTTTCAAGTCCCTGGAAGTTTGATAAATGTTGCAATTTTACAAATTCGATCATTTAAAATTAATTGCGTGTGAGATAGAACATTTTTCAATTGAATTCTTTATTCTTCAATTCAATAATATGTAATTCAAGTGTAATTTTGTTCATTTTATCTTTAACATAACATTCATTTTATCTTTAACATCTTTTTATACTTCTTCTCAGTTACGCGTTACTAGAATAGCCGGTGTAGAAATTTCCCTATCTTTCCCCATTTAAAGTAGGGTTCTAGCGTGGCCCAGACTAGAAGTTCTAGTCTAGAAAAAACTAATCAGGGCCCTGTCTGGCGCTAGTGGGAAATTTTTTACTTTGATAAGTCTATCTTACCCATGTAGAAATTTCCAAACCTGACCCAGATCGGTGATGAAACGTCCGGACCGATCGGGCCACGTTTGGCCAGGTCTGGGCCTGGTTGGGCCGTTTGTTTCATCTCCGGTCTGAAATCCCCCGATCTGGACCCGATCGGGGCCACAGCAAAATTTCTACTCGGGTATTAATACTTATTAATATTATCAATTAATACTGCAATATATATCGCGACCCTTATATCGCGACCTATATATATATCGGGGACCTGATTAGGGCCACAGCAGGGCCCTTTATTTGATAGGGCTGTGGAAGGGCGATTCCCACTAGGCCCCTACTAGAACATCTAGTCGGGGCCTAACTGACAAAAGCGTTATGATATTGCTGGGGCCCCGACTAGTTTTCCCCATCAGGGCCCGACTAAAAAAAGGGAAAACTAGTGAGGCCCTCACTAGACCCCTATCGAAATTTCTACACGGGAGTTACATTTTTAGTAACAGTGACGGTAACGCGTTAATTGTTTAAAGTAACAGTTTGGTAACAGTAACAGTAAATGATATTAAAGAATTTGAAAGTATTTTGCAATACATAATTCCAAAAAATTTAAAGATTTTAACGATATTTTACAATATTTTAAAGATATCAAGACATCTTAAAAAATGTTTTTTAATTTTTTTAAATCTGTTAAATATCTCGAAATCTTTTGATTTTGTACAAAATCTTTTGAAATATCTTGAAATCTTTAATGTATAAAAAATTTAATAAACAAAAATAACGGAAAGAACCTTGAAAAGATTTCAAGAGATTTTTCTGATTTTTAAAAGATTTTATGGAATTTTTAAGAATTTTATAGAATTTGATGAGATTTCTAATACTTTTACTGGATTTTAAAAAATATAAAGGGATTTTAAATGTCATTGTAGAATTTCAAAGAATAAAAAAAAAAATAATAAAAAAAGTTTTTATGTGAAAATTCAGCTGTTGAAAAAAAAAGTAGCCCCAGGGGGCAACCGGGTACCCGCGGGTACCACCACGTCAAGTTTAAGGGCATTTGAAGGTCAAATCGTCAAAAAAATCAATTGAAAGAAAGTGACAAGCATTTCTATGGTTCTGAGGGCCGCTGAATCCGAATCTGGAATCTGTTTGATTCCATCATGTCTGCATTAAGGTCAATTCAAGGTCAAATTTGTGTAATGTGAAAAAAGTGAATTTTTGATTGCAGATTCTGAAAGAACGGAAAATTTTACGTTCAGATATGATATCCGCTATTTTTCTGAAGATGATCCTCAAGGACATTTCAAGGTCAAGACAAACCACACAAAAAAAACACTGGTCTGTAACAAGAACGGGACCAATATATTCTTATGTATTTTGACGCACTGATCCCGAATCCGGGGTCCGATTGGCTCCAGCATGTGAAGTTTAAGGGCATTTGAAGGTCAAATCGGCAAAAAAAATTGATTGAATGAAGGTGACTAGCATTTCTATGGTTTTGAGGGCCGCTGAATCCGAATCTGGAATCAGTTTGATTTCATCATGTCTGCATCAAGGTCAATTCAAGGTCAAATTTGTGTAATGTGAAAAAAGTGAATTTTTGACAGCAGATTCTGAAAGAACGGAAAATTTTACGTTCAGATATGATATCCGTTATTTTTCTGATGATGATCCTAAAGGTCACTTCAAGGTTAATTTATGTTAGTAACTTGAGAGTTCGTATGACCCTACATATATGGTAAGTTGTCTCCACACATATCCCATAAAACCTTTTTCTAAAATATATACGCTCACAGGGCCGCACTTAGAATCGTTTTGAAAAATTTCTGTTTTCACGGATTTCTAAGTTCGTTTATCCAACCTCCTTAAAGGCTTTTAAAATTTGTCAGAGAATTTTATTGAGGGATTCCAAAAGATTTTTATGATTTTTAAAAGATTTTGTAGAAGTTACAAGGATTTCGAAGGTTTTCGTGAAATTGTTAGGGATTTCAAGAGATTTTTCTATTTTTTAAAAGATTTTGTAAAATTTTTAAGGATTTTTAACATAAATTTGAAGAGATTAATGTTTTTGAAGGTTTTTGTGAATTTTAAAGGATTTTCAAGAGGTTTCTAGGGATATTAAAAAGATTGAAGATATAGTTTACAGATATTAACAAAGAGTTTGAAAAAGAAAGAGTTGGATAAACAAGGAATAGATTGGGATAAAGCTCTTTTAGGTGAAACGAAGATACTAAAATTTTTTTTGAAGAGATAAAGTGAGAGATAGAAAAAGATAGAGAAAGTGGATAAAAGAGAAAAAAATTTTTTGAGAAGAGATAGACTAAACAGGGCTACTTCTCATTTAAGGGCGTTGGAGCCAAAAGTTCTAATCTAAAAATTCGACTTCTTCATTTTACTTAACAAATATTAAAATTAGAATTTTTTCCCTCTGTAGAACTAATCAATTTATAACCAGAATTGTGCGCACAGAGCGAGAAAATATCTAATTCAAATATTTTTTAAGTAAAATGAAAGTATTCAATTTTGAAGTTAGATTTTGAATTCCAAGTTTTATGCGAAAATTATCGAAACGAAATATTTTTTCGCTCTGTACCCAGTTTTATATTTGAAAAAAGATTAGCGCTACAGTGCGAAAAAATATTTATCAATAATTTTCGTTGAATAAAATGGAGAATTGAATTTTAAGCTTAACACTTGAATCCAACGCCCTTAATTATATTTCCTCATAGAGGAAGCAAATTCATTTGCAAATTCATCATAATAATAAATAATAAATATTTCATTATTATTAAGGGTGCTGGAACCAAGATCTAATCTAAAAATTCAATTTCTTCATTTTACTCAACAAATATTAAGTTTGGAATTTTTTCCCTCTGTAGAATTAATCAATTTTTTATTACAATTATGCGTACACAGAGAGAAAATATCTAGTTCAAATATTTTTTAAATAAAATGAGAATATTTAATTTTTAAGTTAGATTTTTAATTCTCCATTTTATGCAAAAAATATTGAAACTAAATATTTTTTCGCTCTGTACGCAGTTTTATATATGAAAAAA
Organism: Synergus itoensis; assembly: GCA_904066005.1. NCBI lineage: Eukaryota > Metazoa > Arthropoda > Insecta > Hymenoptera > Cynipidae > Synergus > Synergus itoensis. The sequence goes on along the minus strand of CAJFCP010024891.1, from coordinate 28,768 downwards.
GATTAGCGCTACAGAGCGAAAAACTATTTATCAATAATTTTCGTTGAGTAAAATGGAGAATGCAACTTTGAGTTTAAAAATTGGGTCCAACGCCCTTGATTACTATTTTTGAAATTTTGTAACAAGAAGTATAATACCTTTTTGGAAATCTGGAGCTTGTGCATCCTCAAAACCTTGGCATCGTCAGCAATTTGTTGCTGGAAAACTTCCACAGCAGCCAGGCGAGCCCGTGCGAGCTTCTCATTCTCCTCCAGAACCGTTCTCCAGACGTTCCACATATTCCTAAAATTGATGTCGTTGAATATGGTTTTCTGACTCATGAATCTATGTAGACTGTTGGGTACTTATAGTGTAGGCGAAAAAATTGGGTGTGTGTGTGTATCTTGATTAAGGCCTTATACCATTTTTCCTCGGCTCCATCAATCTTCAGGTCTGGAATGTTTGGTATCTTCTTATTTAGGTAAGCTGAGGATATCTTCAACAAGGCCTAAGAAAATAAGCCAAAATTAATATATCTTTGTCTGAATTTAATCCAGTGGGACTATATTTACTAGAAACTCACCTCTGAATAGGACTTTTCAATGGCTGACTTTTTTATGGTGAAATTACTGAAAGAATAGCCAAAATTTGGTTTTTTTATTAGCCAAAACGTATATACATCTATAACGTATCTAGTGATCTAAATGTTAAATTTCCATTTCTCATTCTAGTTGTTTTAAATTAATTTATTTCAATTACACGTTAATAATAATAATACTAAAAATCTGTAAACTCTGTTCTCAGCTTATTAATTGCGTTGGACATTAATTTTTAAATTACATAAATTTGAGTACTGCTTTCATGAAAATAAAAATTGTAATGTCTGAAAAACTTATTTTCTTGTGTAAGACTGATGTGTCTTTCATATAGTCTATAAAATGGAAAATGTACTTTAAAATGAGCATAATTAAAAAAGGCTGTTAGTACTGAAGTTTCATTAAAAGGGTTGATAGTTCACTGGGGAAAAAACTTGTAAATGCGTCAGATCAGAAGACACGCTATTTTAAAATTTCATTCCCCAAATTCAATTCTGCATTGTGAAGACTTTTGTGCTTTTTTTTTTTTTTTTTTTTTTGAAAGCTATTTTATAAAGGAAACCCAATTATTGATTTCAAATAAAGAAGATAAAACAATTTATTCTACTAATGAAGACATTTTGCAACATAAATAATATCAAAGGACTCAAGTTAATAACGTCTTAGGTGACAAACTTTCTCCCTTTAATTTCTTAAAAAAAACAATCATCGAGTGGCCATAAGATTTAATTTTTCAATTTCCCTGACATTTCCCTGACCTTCGGACAAATTTCCCTGACAGAAAAGTAATTGAAATGCTCCGCTTTTAAAAATATAAAAATGTCTTAAAATCTTTTAAAATTCGTACAAATTTCTAAAATTCATGAAAACCTTGGAAATCTCTTAAAATGCCTTAAAATTTCTTGAAATTCGTAAAAACGTCTTAAAGTTCCATGAAAAAAAAAAAATTTGATAATGTTAGTTATCAAATTGATTATATTATTAATTATATTAATTAATTCTTAAGAATTAATGAAATTAATTATTAATTAAATTGAATTAAACTGAGAGAAATAGTACCTAGTCAGGTTAACTAGAAAGAACAAGTTAATTGTAAAAAACACTTTCTACTACTTTTTTCTAGTTACCACTACCAGATTTCTGGTAGTAAGTAATCGTAGTTACTGAAACCAATTTGAGCTCCTGGTGGCAGTAACTAACTAAAACTAGCTGTGAATTCGATCTCGGGTGTTCCATTTAACTATATTTATATTATAAATATATATTATATATTTATATTTTATATATTTATTCCTATATTCTATATTTATATTTTTATAAATTTATAAATTAATAAAAATAATTAATATTTTAAAATAATACAAAAATATTATACAATAATATTAATATTTTTAATATATAATAATAATAAATAATTTTTTATATATTTTTAATCCTTTAAAATACTTGGTATCAAAGGATAGGAATCAAGGCGATATTTCCATCTAGGGATTAAACTCTAGAGGTATTTTAATCATTTTCTAAATTGCAAAATCAAAAAATAAGGATATAAATCAACAAAAAATAACTAATTAATAATAATAATTAATTTATAAATTTATAAATTCCCAATTTATTATATTTATATTTTATATACTTATTCCTATATTCTATATTTATATTCTTTTGTGCTCATTTTTTAGCACTTTGCTTCCTCATAGAGGAAACATAGACGATTTGTCTCAATATTTAAAAATAGGTATATATATAATTTTTTTTTCTCGAAAGAAAGTATCTTTCGACATCATTTATATTTTTTAATAAAATTTATTTATATTAGATTACTTAATTTTATACGCTGCAAAAAACCTTTTACTTTCTTACATTAGCTTTGAATCTTGGTTATTTGAAAACAAAGATAAAAACGAAATTTTTCAAACATACAAATAAAAGCATAACTTCCTTAATATTCAATAAAATTCATTAATCATACAGGTCAATCGATTCGTCTCGACGAAAGGAATCTTTCTTTTCAGTACATAAGCTTTGAATTTTCATTATTTGTGAAGTTATAGTCGAAAAATTAATTTTTCAAAAATTCAAAATATACATAAAAATTTTAAAATTCAATATTTTGAAAAATCCTTTGGCACGTTTTGAGATATAGGTGGAGGCAATGTACACTACAAATTTCATCAATTTATCTACAACTGTCTTTAAGTACGTTAATAGGGCGCGCGACAAAAAATGGCGACATCCATACACACGTACACACACATACATCCGGACAATTGATTAGAATGTTGTATTAGACATTTATCAAGTGAGGAAAGTTTAATTAACCCATTTTAAAAATATTGGAAAATGTAA